>VYZX01007888.1:11114-71035 GCA_013401335.1 Brachypteracias leptosomus | reverse complement strand
CCAGTTGGTAGTCCACCTCACTACCCGTTTGTCCAGTCCACACTTCTTCAGTTTAGCTCTGAGGATGCTGTGGAATGTACTTGCATCTGGGTATTCTCTCTTGAGGAGTAATTTTAGCCTTCTGTCCATCAAATCTATTTTTATTTCCCTTCAGTTAAACCAAATACAATCTTTCTGTGCAGACACACTCAATGAGTCTGCTTACTTGCTGCTTAACCCCTGCCTGTTTGCAGCAAAGTGATCCAGAGAGCATGAAATACTGTGTCTGTGGTAAGTTGGCTGCATTTCTCAAAAGGGTGATCCACGGAAGCCATCCGTATTATCAAGACATTCCTACTTACAGCAAGTCTGCAAATAAAGTAGAGTTCTGTCTGCAATTAAAGAGATTCCATCCTTTTGGGATTCAAAGACTCAGCTCACTCCAGAAGTGAGGTACATAACTGTGAAAAGCTCTGAAAATGAGCAGACAGTATTGATGTGAAGTGGAACATCTCCCTTATGAGGAAAGGCTGAGGGAGCTGGGTCTCTTTAGCTTGGAAAAAAGGAGACTGAGGGGTGACCTCATTAATGTTTATAAATACATTAAGGGAGAGTGTCAGGAGAATGGAGCCAGGCTCTTCTCAGTGACGGCCAATGATAGGACAAGGGGCAACAGGTGTAAGCTGGAACAGAGGAGGTTCCATATAAATATGAGAAGAAGCTTCTTCGTGTTGAGGGTAACAGACACTGGAACAGGCTGCCCAGAGAGGTTGTGGAGTCTCCTTCTCTGGAGACGTTTAAAACCCACCTGGACGTGTTCCTGTGTGACCTGCTCTAGGTGATCCTGCTCCAGCGGAGGGGCTGGACTAGATGATCTTTTGAGGTCCCTTCCAATCCCTGACATTCTGTGATTCTGTGATGTTATGATCACTTAAGAAGAGAAAGAAACAAAAAGAGGAAAATAAAAACCACATTCATAAGAGATTTAGGAGCCTGGGTCCTGTGTCCTCCCCAAATGAAGGCCTTCAAACCCATATCTAATTTTCTTTGAAGATTTTTGAAGAGCTATGGTGTAAATTAATTTTAGTGAGGCAGCTCTCCTGTGAAGTTAGGTCTCCTTCAGATTCACAGGACTAAGTCATTAGGAGTATTGTAGAGCCCTGTGGATAGTTGTGTATGGTAAAATACTTGAACTCCTGTGGATCTACTTCTGGAGTGACTATGGCCATCAAGTCTTTTGGCAACTCAATGCCAGGAAATGGTACGATTGAGCAGTAATCAATTCATTAGGGGTGTATAAATCACGGAAATAATTGTATAAACATCCAATTAATTAAGAGAGACAATCATGTAGGTGCAGAGTCAATTAGGCTGTAAAACTCATTATAAGTTAAATACACAGGCAATGGAGTGGAATTAAACAGGGAAAAGTTTAAGGAATAAAAATTAGCTGGGCAAAAAAAATCAGTAAGTGGACGATCAACAGAAGCAGAGGATCAGTTAAGCAGGATGAAAGGTAATTGCATTATTAAAGAAGTCATCAATGAATCGATAAATTAATTCTCCAGGGAGTGATGTGATCAGTAAAGTAAAGACAAGCAGTCCAGTCTTTATCAGTAGGCAGTCAACAAGGCATGAGAACAGCTACCTGGAGAAAGTTTAGTGGGTGTTCTGGGTACCATCAGCAGCCACAGTGAAGTAGACTCCAGAAATATAACTTAGTGTGCTTGCCACTACAATGTGCCATTGTACTCTGTGTGAGGAATCATATTTTCTCTATGGAAAAAACTGACTTTTGAGGAAGGCATTTTATAGGAAAAGCTATTTAAAAAGCCCTAGTAACAACAGCTCTTTGAAATCTGAAGGTATATCTTATTTTGCAATAAGTATAATTATTCAATAGCGAAATTAGAATATGAAAATTCTACTTAGTTGATAAAAAGCAATAATCAAGCTCAAGTTTGTTTCGGGAATACTTGTTTAAATTTTCAACCTTAAAAATTCAATTTTACTATTTCCACTACCTAACGTAGTCACCTGAATGTCTTCTGTAGTTATGTTTGTAGATATAAAAATCATAGTAACATGTTTTACCTAAGCCCATGATAGCTTTTACCTGTCTACAATTATTTTAAGTTTGTTAAAATATTAATAACTTTTTACAAGACCGATCATGTCAACAAATCAATTACATATTGTACATGAACTGATCTGCATTTTAACTTTGTATAAAAGATAGGCAAGATTTTGAAGTAAACTAAGTGAACTCTTAAGTTTTATAAGGTGAGCATTAGAGGTTGCAAATGACTGGAAAGGGCTGTGTGAATTCCTTCATCTGCCTTTTCCAGTTAATTTAATTGCCTGACTTTCAAAAGTCCTGTCATTCACACTCTGCTCAAAAATTGTCAATGGTGCTGATTTGTGTGAAGATCTTGTAATGAACATTAACTGCACGATCTCATTCCTGTCCGTCTTTATTTCCACTTGAAATCTAATTTTTGGAATGGAACTAAGAAGGTTCTAAGAAGGTGAAGAACTACCATATTACAATATATAGCAGTACAGAACATTTCAAATCTTGTAAATACCATTAACCAGGTGTTAAATCCTGGAGTATATGTCAAAAGTTTAAGTTTAGAAACATTGGAATTTTTGGATATATGGTTAAAGTGAAAAATAATACAGCATCATTAATGTGTTGAAATGTTGAGCTAAAGCATTCAAACAGGTTAATATTTACCTTGCCATGATACCACAAGGAGCTGGTGGTCAGAAGAATATGTAAAATCTTCCAGGTTTTGCATGGGATCAGTACAGGACCATCACATCTCTTCCCAAATGTTAAAAAAGCAAAGAAATTGTGAACGTGCTGTCTTGAAAGTGCAAGGATGATGCCAGAATAGATAAGCAGGAGCAGACAATTTCTGATAGATTTTCTATTTAGGAGAGTTTAATCAGAAAATGCCTTTTTGTTGAGCCTAAAATGTTTCAGTTAAAACACTCCAGGTTTAAACTTTCCTTGTATATACAGATTTTGTGTCTCTTTGAGAAGCTCAGTACAGGGAAGGTCTTCCAGCTGTAGGTAGCCCACCCAGTGTCTCTGTCCCTAAACTTCAAAAAAAGGTATATTTAAGCTTTCTTGCTCACAAGGTGAAGTGCTGGGGCCTGGGCTGTGGAGTTGACCTATGGATGAGTCCCAACCCAGCAGAATGTTTTGTTCATCAAGTGGTTTCAGACCCCAGAGGCAGAACCTGGCCCAGCTGTGTGAGGCCCCACCTACTCCAGGTGATCGTGGTTGGGGTGGTGGGTGAGGCCAGGACTATATCAACCAGGAACTGACTAGTTTGAGGAGAGTTCTTGTTGGGGCCAGTTGGAAGAGCTGGTTGTTGGGGCTGGTTGCAGTTTGCTGAGCTCTTGGTGGTGTGTTCTCCCCTTGGCTCAAGATAGAGAAGAGCAAAAAGATGAAGGTGTCCTGAGGGGCTGTTGCTGAGTTTGACATTGGCCTGCAGAAGGACAGAGCTAGCAGCACATAAGGTAAGCTGGTGGATCATGGCCCTGGAATAATCTGTAGGGAAGGGGAAATTTAAGAGTTAGAACCTGGTGAATCATGAACATTGATATATCGCATAATTTTGTATTTGCAGAATTTCAAATCAGATATGCCAGTGACAAATACTGTCTAATCCTTCTCCTGATATGAAGCTGCTAATGCTTTTTCTAATATCAGGCCAAGTAAACTTAAAAAACATCTGTCTTGTGATCTCCTAGATAGGAACATGCTGGTTTAAGAGTATCTGTGTGCTGCATTTAAAATTTGTATTTTTTCTAAACTTTTCAGAGATGTTCATTTCATCATAATTATAACTTGTTACTGTACTTTAAATAGCAATAAGTATCTCCAGATATATGACTGAGTAGAAAACTGTCCTATATATACCTATGGAAATATATTTATGTCTATACAGATGGAAAACCTTTGGGCTATAACAAAGTCTTTCAAAAGAACTAACAAACTTAGGCAAATACTTACTGCAAAAGTCCAAATAACAATAGCTCAAAGTTTCACTATAAGTTGCAGGGAATAGACATAATTTTTTATACATTTTAGGTGTCCGTGGACAATTTTAATGATCGAATCCGTGATTTGTGATTTAGTGATTTGTAGAACTTACCAGCGGATTACAGTTGCACCAGTTGAAGTCTGCAATATTGAATCCTAATTTTTGTTCCACAATATTATTAAGTATGAATCACAAACAGCTTGAAAATTACATGCAATATGTTTTCGTATACAGTTACTCCAAACAAGGGTTGAGACATCAATAAAGAATGAAAAATTATGTAGAAAACACTTGAATCCCTCCCTAGAGTTCACACACAGCTCTCCTCTGCCGGCAGAACATCTTGTGCGTTATGTGCTACAGGAGTAATTCCTACATTTTAAACTAACTGCAATATGCTGTTATCTTTGGCATTTATTAATTCCAAGCAAAAAGTATAGGGCAGAAAACAAACCAAAAAATCAGCATCGTACTTTACTTGGCATATATAATTCAGCATATGTATTTATTTTACTTCTAAAGAAAGAATTCTTTTAAGATTAATTGGAGTTAATAACTTCATATCTAATAATTCTGTCATTTCTCAGCTCTTGGAATCTTCCTGCAGTCAATGAGGAGGCTTAATGAGCATTTTGGTCCATCATAAAACTATTGTCACCTCATGCTGTATTCTGAATCATTATACGATGTAAAAAAAGCATAAGAGAATAAAAACTGTTCTGCACTGACAGCACTACTTACATATGCACTTAATGTTACCTATTTAAGGGAACAAAGTAAAAATGCACTGAGAGATATGACATGACAAAGAAATTGAAATATAAGGTTGGTTTCTATAGATTCACTCGCCTCCAGTACATAGATGTATATACATAAAATGAGTGTGAATAGGTGCATGTGCAGCCCAGAAGACCAACTGTACCTTCGGTTGCCCAGGGAGGTTGTGGATGCTCTGTCACTAGATGTGTTCGAGACCAGGCTGGATGGGGCTGTGAGCAACCTGGTCTAGTGGGAGGTGTCCCTGCCCATGGCAGGGGAATTGGAACTAGATGATCTTTGAGGTCCCTTCCAACCTAAACCATTCATGATTTTGTGATTTAGAAATTGCCAATTTCCCCTCTGAAGTAAAGATACTGTACTGCCAAACAGGAATTTTATCAAAAGGCCAGATTCTCAGCTGGTATAACCTCTCCTAACTCTTGGCAGGGTTTCTACTGAAGTTAGCCAGAATTTTG
This sequence comes from Brachypteracias leptosomus, assembly GCA_013401335.1. NCBI lineage: Eukaryota > Metazoa > Chordata > Aves > Coraciiformes > Brachypteraciidae > Brachypteracias > Brachypteracias leptosomus. Next base: position 65,760 of record VYZX01007888.1, on the reverse strand, counting down.
AGTAGGACACTTTGACATTATATATGGAGTTTTTGCCCCCATATTTTATTTTATAAATGAAGATACTATGACCTTTGTATGTTACATTAAATAACCTTATATTTAGCAATTTGTAATTGCAATACACAGTTGATTGAACTGTAAAAGATAAAAAATATTTTTAAACAACCTCACACAAATCTGCACATAATTTAAAAAAATAAGGAACATATAGCCATGTTAATTTTTTTCTTATATTAATGCAATAGAGTAAACTAATTAGCTTAATTATTTAGGTTTTGACTTGTTCTATTTTCATTCTGATAACAAGGTAATTAAAGATGGCTAATTAAGTTGGATGGGATGTTAGACTTTGCATTAAGTGGAAACTCCACCAGTTGGAGAGGTTAAATTGGTTTGACTAATGCTTTCTGATGTATTAATTATTTTATGTTTTCAGAATGGATTCTGTCAGAGTATTTGGATACTACTCCAGTACCATACATTAGCATGTGAATTTTCAAAGTTTCTGTGGAGCATTACTAAGGAAGATAACTTTTCTCATGTATTTAGAATACGTTTGTCTCACTGAAGTTTAAAAATAGGGTTGATTTATTTATATTAGATGACTTAGTAGCATATCACAAAGAAATTTTTGCTTTTAAGCATGTATTAGAAAAAATCTTGACATTATCTTCAGAAAAGTCAGAAAAGAATATCCAGGGAACTTGAGGTGAGCTGCTAAATCTCAGTCTCCAGGAAAATAATGGAATAAATCCTCCTAAATACTATGTATGGGTACTTGGCTCCTACGCAGGGCACAGACACTGAAATATTATTTTACAGAGCTGGACTAATGAAAGAACAAATGGACTGTAGCCGAGTAAACAGCTCCTACTAAAATTGTACCTGTATTATTTTTTATCAACTTTCTTCAGTTCCTTTTTCTTTTTTTTCTAATGTTTACTTGAAAGTTAATAATCTGTGCAGCATTTTCTGTCATTAGGTGGGTGCTATATTCATGTTTGAAATAGTTGTTATTGAAACAAAAAGCATAAAAAAGAGCATGTGAGTACTCACACAACCATTACTGTAAATATCCCAGTAGTTTGAGTGTAACACTAAAAATATTCATATTCTTGAGAGATAAGTTACTTGCATTTATCTGCATAGTTATGATTTAGCCATGGAGTTTTCTTTCTATTTTTCCTCTTCCCCCTTCCCCAAATATTTACAAAATGTCATTATAGTAGTTCTGAAAGAGTTGTTGGTAGAATATTCTTTGCAAACACTCACACTTGTAGCTATTCTTCCTCAGCTGTGATTATATCATGATTATATGAAAAATTAAGCATAAAAATCAGTGTGCAATGTACCTTTGGCAAGAGAAATCCTGAAGTGCACTAAGGTTCAACAGCCACACAAACAGGTAGAGGGCACTGTAAGAGTCAATATAAATGATGATATTCACCCCCCACCTATCTTCTAAACATTATATTCCCATGTTTTCATCCTCAGTGGGCATATGTTATAGAATCGTACGTTTAGATTTGAAAAGATCTTTAAGATCATGGAGTTCAGCTGTTAACCTAACACCACTAAACCATGTCCCTCAGCACCACATCTACACATCTTCTAGATACCTCCAGGGATGGAGACTCCACCGCTGCCCTGGGCAGCCTGTTCCAGTGCTTTACAACTGTTTTGGAGAAGAAATTTTTCCTAATGTGCAATCTAAACCTCCCCTGGCACAACTTGAGGCCATCTTGTCTTACCTTGTCTCCTTGAGAGAACAGAATGGCCCTCACCTCACTACAACTTCCTTTCAGGTAGTTCTGGAGAGCAAGAAGGTCTCCCTACAGCTGCCTCTTCTCCAAGCTAGAGTTCCCTCAGCTGCTCCTCATAAGAATTGTGCTCTAGACTCTTCACCAGCTTTGTTGCTCTTCTTTGGACATGCCCCAGCACCTCAATGTCCTTCTTGTAGTGAGGGACCCAAAACTGAACACAATATTCAAGGTGCAGCCTCACCAGTGCTGAGTACAGGGAGTTGATCACTGTCCTAGGCCTGCTGGCCACACTGTTCCTCATACAAGCCAGGATGCTGGTGGCCTTTTTGGCCGCCTGGGCACACACTGTCTCATATTCAGCCGGTTGTTTATCAGTACCCCCAGGTCCCTTTCTGAAGGGCACCTTTCCATACTCTCTTTCCAAAGCCTGTAGCTTTTCATGGGATTGTTGTGACCCAAGTGCAGGACCTTGTTAAACTTCATTCAGTGGCCTTGGCCCATTGATCCAGCCTGTTCAGGACCCTCTGTGGAGCCTTTCTACTCTCAAGCAGACCAACACACCCATTCAACTTGGTGTTACCTGTGAACTTACTAAGAGCACATTCAATCCCCTCATCCAGATCATTGATAAAGATATTAAAGAGAACTGGGTGCAGTACTGAGCCCTCAGGAACACCAGTTGTCAACACTAGTTGGCCATCAACTGGATTTAGCTCCATTCACCACCATTCTTTCAGCCCAGCCATCCATCCAGTATGCCCATTCAAATACAAGCAGACAGTTTCTCCAGGAGAATGCTGTGGGAACAGTGTCAAAGTCTAGGTAGACAACATCCCCAGCCTGTCCCTCATCCACTCTAGTGTTTGGATGTTGATGAAAAAGAGTTTGTCTTCCTTTTCCATATATTTCTGGCTAAACCCACATGTGATCAATCACTATTTTCTTCCACCTTGTTTACTTCCAAGCCATTTATAAGGAACTCAAAATTGTGTTTTAGTTTCTTCTTTCATTGCATAGTTAGGCTGTGACCTACATCCATACCATGAAGAGCTCTCAGGGAGGCTGCTTGCTAATGAATTTCACTTCCACCTGCCTCCTATTAAGTAGGATCCACTGGTGAATTCTCAGAGACCCTTATGAGGTGATCACTTAATTTGGAATTGTGAAATTTACACTTATTTAATTTCCTGTGCTGAATAACAATTCTCAATTTTCTTTTTTTTTTTTTTTTTAATCCATATTGCACAATGTTATTTAACCACATTCATTTTTTTCCCTCTTGAGCATAGTTTTGTAATAAGACTGAAGTGCAGCTATGGGCTCATCTCAGTTATGAGAAAAATACCTTTCACAGTGTAATTATTTCACGTTTAAAGTCCAACCATTTGGATTCTGTCCCAAAGTGCTCAAGTCTTATTTTTGTTTAAAGTGTGCAACTGGACTGTAGAATCTGGATCGTCAGTTATTGATTTATGAGAGGCAATAACAGAGCAAATTATTGCATTTCATTACACAAAATGCTTCCAAAGGAACAAATACAATGTAAGTAATGAACATCACTTTAAAACCCAGAGCTAAAATCTTAGGTTAGACAATGAGAATAAGCCAAACTGTATAAAAGAGACAGAATATGGATGGATATTCTTCCTCTGCATAACAATGGCTATTATGGGATGATGTGACAAGCTGAAAATTGGGGTTCCACAGCATAGTCACATGCTCAGCTTTATAAGGAATATTTCTGCTGAAACAGAGTTGAAAGCATCTATAGACTGTGGTATGCACTTGTTTGCTTAGAAGTGTTTGTCATTGCAAATATATCAGAACTACACAAATAGGTCACATATTTACCATGATCCAACAAAACACACACTCTTTAGTGACTGCCCATGACTTGTACTGACCTCAGTGGTTTTTGTCAGATACTACCTGGCTGGCAGGAGAAGAAAGTTACTGAAATGTAAATAGAGGACTGAAGGTGCAAAGAATAAAAAGAGCCCCAGGGGAAAAAGTTCTTAGTTGTTTTGAAGCAGTGAACTTTATCAACTTCTTTTTTCTTCAAAACCAAGAAAAATCGTGTAAGACAAACTCTAATACCTTTGATAACATAGGTATATGGGTTTTAATTGGAGATGATGAAAGAGAATGAGACACTGAGAAAACTGAAGTCTGAGAGGCTTGCATCACTCCTTCTGTTGTTGTTAATGAATTGCAAGTGTTCAGAGAACCATCTCATTAAAGAAAAATGCTTGAAGAATAGTCTGAAGCTGGTGTTGAAGTCAGGCTTAAGAAGATAATTTTCCTTTTGAAAAATACCATTACTAACTGAGGGCTCTTCCTACTCACCTATACTTCTTTCTGAAAAACTACAAAAGCTTTAAAGAAGAACAAGCATTAACTAATTTGTTGACATTTATTGTCAACTCAAGCAACCTATTTTAGATGGAGAAGAATAAAGCATAATCAAGGCATGAAGAACAGCATAAAAGGTGCTATTGTTTTCTGGGCATTTATCCACTGTCATTACAGACAATAACAAGTACTTTTGCATTAAAGCAGGAATTCAGCTTTTTCTCCACTTAATAATAGTTAATTGCAGAACTGTTCTTTTTCTTTAAAACATATTTCCTCATTTTATCAAATAGGAATAGACCATGTACACCAGCCTTGAAAATTTCAAATAATAACCATGTCAACTAGGTCTGATGACACTGCTCTTGACATGTCACATAATGATTTCATTAGGGTGATAGTGGGAATAGTGAAACAAACATTCATTATAGGCATTTGGAACAAAACAATTTGTGTTACCTACCTCTTGAAAATTGTCACTGTCGATCTAGCAGGGTTTTGTCTATGAAGGTGTTTGATTTGTTTATTAAGTCAGAAATCAATGTTCTTCAACAGAATTATATACATATACATCTCTGATAATAAGATGCTGTTTTCTTGTAAAATATTTAACCATATATATGATATTGCTAGAAAATGTTCAGTTCTAATGGGCTAGTTATCTAGACACAGCTGTCTAATATTGAACCACTGACAGTTCTTTTTGTTATGTTTATAATTACAAAATATTTCTTCAAACAGAATTGTTATGCTCAGTTAAATTTGCTCTGACTACAGAAAAAATATTGCTTTTAAGTGTTTGGAAAGATGAAAAGTAGTTTTAGTGATGTGAAAGGTTAAATAAATACAGGTTGTGGTGGGTTAACCTTAGCTGGGCTGTCATGTGCCCAACAAGTTGCTCTCTCACTCCCCATCCTCAGCAGGCAGGGGAGAAAATAAGATGGAAAGCTCCTCAGTTGAGATAAGGACAGGGAGACCACTCACCACTTACTATCATTGTCAAAACAGATTTGACCTGGGGAAGATTAATTTAAGCTATTGCCAGTTGAAAATTGTAAAAAACAAAATAAAAACCAAACCCACTGACACTCCACCCCTACTTTTTTTCTTCCCAGATTCAACTTAACTCCTTTGTTCTTAACTATTCTACCTCTTCCCCACCCTGGACAAGTGGGATGAGGAATGAGAGTTGTGGTCAGTTCATAACACTTTGCTACTCGTTTCTCCTCACTGCTTCCCTGCAGTTGAGCACTGCTCCAGCATTGAGTCCCTTCAATGGTATACAGTCCTCCATGAACTGATCCAGTATGTGTCCTCCATGGGCTGCACTTCTTAATGAAGTGGTCCAACTTAGATCCTTTCTATGGAGTACAGTCTTTCAGGAAAGAACTGGTCCAGTATGGGTCCCATATGGGCCACAGCTCCTACCAAGAGGCTGATTGTGTGACTCACCATGGGCTGCAGCTTTCTTCAGGGTATGTTCATCTGCTCCCCTGTAGCCTTCCATGGGCTGCAGGAAGACAACTTGCATCACCATGGTCCTCTCCATGGGCTGCGGAGGAATCTCCACTCTCATTCCTGGAGCACCTCCTCCTCCACCCTCTTCTCTGGTCTTGGTGTCTGCAGGGCTGTTTCTGTCACATTTTTCTTACTCCTCTCTTTCAGAGCAGCTACCAAGAATTTTTTTACCTGTTCTTGGACATACTTTCCCAGAGACATCCCACCTGTGGGAGCTGTGGTGGGCCCATTGGAACCAGCTGGAATCCTCTGTGTCTTGCTCAGGGCAGTCCTGGCCTCTCCTCACAGAGGCCACCTTGCAGCCCCCACTGCCATCACCTGAACCCAGTACCCAGGGACTATCAATATTTTCAGTGCTATTGTTAGCACATCTCAGTGTTTCTTTAAACTTTTAAAAACATTGAGAACAATGTTTATATACATTGAGACCAATATTTCTATTTTGTTCCCTGAGTCAAGCTTTCTAGCAAAAAGGATGAACCAATCCCCTATAAAATATGATCTATGAAGAAGTGTTAACATGAGGAAGATGAGGTATATTATGTATGTGTGTATGTTTGTGTGACAGGGAAGGGGAAACCACATCACAGCAGACCTCAATTATAACAAAGCTGCTGCAAAGAAAGTAGCATCTCATTCACATTGGATAGAAGAAGTAATGTTCTCAAACTGAGATTAGATAGAAGGGGAGAATATGTCTTTATAAAGCATAGTAAGGCACTGTTCTTTCTGTTTGAAATAGCTGTTGGAGAAGGTGGGAGATTACTTGAAATCTTCAAGAACATCTTGGGTGAATGTGCCAGGATTGATAACTGTGTGGCTGATTGGAAGAGGAGCTGAATAGACAATGAGGGTATATAAATAAGGTTATAAAACTCTTCAATATCTATTTATCTTCACTTCTGGATGATGTCTGTGTACCTATACATTTTGTCTTTTTACAACTACAGAAACAAACCCCATATTTTATAGCATATGTGTACACGGACCATATACAACGTACAAATTCAGTTGAAATACAGTCTAACAGTTCTATTCTCTGAATAGTGCTAAGGCACAGCATTATCTTAAGAGAAATCATCCTCTGAAAGTAATCAGTAATACATGATCCACAAAACCACTCTTACAGCTGAGAACATTTGTAATATCAGCAGGTCCCCAGATAATGTTTATTATAATGAACTAAAAGCCATTAGGTGAACTTAATCAAATTCTTGCTTTCAGCCATTCAGGGAAAAATATACATTTGGCTTTTATGGTTGCCTAAACACAAAAAAAGGTGCTTTCTGACCATGAATGAATCCTGTAAAGATCCTTCATGATCCTGCAGAGATCCTTAATGATCCTGTAAAGAGCTAGTGCTGCAACAGAAGACACACCCCTATTCACAATTATAAGTAATGTTGGTGTAAAAAGCTGGAATATCCTTGATGAATAAGGAACTGACTAAAAGGCAGTGTGCATTTCAGTGTTCTGTTTGGGATGGGGAAGTGTACAATTTTTCTTCCCTGCTCCAACTATCCTGCTTATCCTAGACAACTCTGTGCATTAAGACAGAACTGTATAGTCCAGTAGTTTGAGTCTCAAGGACTTGCTCTTACTTGGTGAGAGAAAATGAAAGATGCCTGTTCAGCTTCAGCAAAGTCAAGGAAAAATCTGATCATCTCAGTCGTTTGCCTCTGCATAATTATTCTTCCTGTTAATAGTTATCATATTTTTAATTATCATGCAAGATTTTGGAGAACATGAATTCCAATCTCAGAAATGAACCTCCTGGAGGGGTAGCAATTCTTACCAGTGATTGCTATTTCAGCACCTGTACTCAGAACCATTACTAAGAGAGAAAATATGGAAAGAGAGGAATAATGTCAGGGAAGATACCGAGTCCTTCAAATACAATAGTTTTCCTGCAGCCCAATACAAATAATATAATATAGATGCAGAAAAAGTTCTCTCATACTGTGAATTCCTGTGGGCAAATTACAAGAGGGAAGGTTTCGTAACATCTCACCTGACATTTTTTCAGTCACATTACTGAATTTATTCAAGTTCAAATGGTGTTAAGAAACTTTAAAGGATATAAACTTCCCATTTCATTCACTGTTTGCTAATTATTAGTTTAATTCTCTCTCATAAACAGCTGTGAAATAAGAGTAAGAAAATTTTGCTCTGAGGCTTTTAAACTAATTTTAACTCCTCAATCTCTCTCTTTCTTGGTAGCTATTAGATTCTGTACCTAAACTTGTCTTTATGCTTTCTTTTTATTCCCATACACTCTAACAACTAATTTTGTCACTTGAGGTTTTCTTTCTATCCTGAAATGATTAAGAATACCACAATGATGCCTAGCTGGATGATTCACTTGACTTGCACTCTGTCCTCCATCACAGTTAGGTGCTTTAATTAAAATTATAGATGTATTTCCTGGGAGAAGAAAAGATCATAGCCACTTCTCAGATTTTTGAGATTTATCTAAGCTTTTAGTATGTCTATCTATCTATCTAGGCATATATTAGGCACGGAGAGATTTAAAGTCTAAATGGCTTTCTCTTCAAAAACTGATATATAGCAAACATTAATGTATGACATGAAATAATACTGGATTTATACCTAGAGTATGTATATTTTTTATATATTTCATTTAATTTTAGTGCATTGGACACATAAGGTTATAAGGAAGGTTATATACAGGGACGTTCTCTCTATACTCTTCCCTGTAGTGTTTTCCTTGGGGTTTTTCAACCAGTGATGAAAATAGCTTTGCACAAGATTCCACTAATGACTACGTATTTTGCAGCACAGGCTACAAGAGTGTACAGAGGATGATACTGCAGACTTGTGGTTCCTGTAATTCATATTTGAGGGTTACAGGGACTCAAAAGTAAGAGCTAAGCAGACACACAAAAGTTAATTGTTTTTTTATGTCACTGTGGCACAAACCCTTGACCTCAGAGGAAGAAATTAGTATTGGCCTTTGTTACACTTTTTTTTTTTCACAGAATGACTTGCTGAGGGGAAAAGAGAAAAATAAAAAAGGCAGCCTAACATTCTGGTGTAAAAACATCTCAAAGGTCTTTGAACTAATAGAGAGATAGATAAAGTGAAATGTCTGACTTCTGACCCTACAAGATGAAACTGGTTCTTTACTACAGTTTTACTTTCTTTCTATAGTGAAAGCTTGAAAAAAAAAGTGCTTCATTACACTGAATGTTGCTGCTTTCCTACTATTTCTGACTTTGAAAGTTTTGACAAATGTTTTCAGGTTCTTTAGTTTTGCTTTTACATTCCAAATAAGATTGTGTGGGAAAGCATATTCTGATAGTCACAGGGCACTAGATTTTCATACAATTATTGAGTTTTATTCTACAGCAGATGCTGCACTCTAGTTCTGGTATTTGCTTCATAATGTTCCTATTCTCTCTTGCTGTTTCTATTTGTCGAAGACTTAAAGCAAAGAATAATGGCACAAGATGAAATAAGTGGAGGCCTGGGATCCAGATTCAAATTCACTACTGACCCCAAATCCCCAGTTATTCGCAGTGTCTATAAGCCTGTTCTCACCTCTGCGTTGTGTGGAAGGAGCCAAATATTCCTTCAAGGCAGAAAAAACTATTTTAGCTTCATGTTTGAATTCTACTCCTTTAAGGAACATAGAAGCAGCTTGCCTGAGACTCTGGGATTTGTTAAAACAAGCCCATACTCAGGCACCAAGAGTTCAAAAAGCAGTGATCAAGTTTAAACCTAGTTTGGTTGGCATGGAGTAAAGGGATAGGTGAAAGACAACACTGGTCTTTAAAGACTGATTAAACCCTAGGTGCTGATGTGCAAAAAGACAAGGGGAAAGAGAATTGTGTGTTTATTGTGAGAGATGAAAGGGTATTGCAGGGTTCTAGAACACATTTACCTGAATGGTAATCTGTTCTAAGGATTTTTCCCAGTTATTTTTACTTCTTTAATCTTTCTTCTCCTGATCTAAGATTTTTGATAACACTTATTCTCTGTTGCCTTGGAACATGCCTGGTATATATGAACAATATAAGCATTTTTATTATCTCAGCAATTTATCCTAACTAATTTCTTCTCTCTTCTGTTAAATCCAATACCAATATAAAGAAATTAGGATTCTCTTCAGCAGTGCCAGCAAACGTGAAATTCAGAAACTCATCTCCACAAGAGATCTCATAAATTTAAACAATATAGGATGATAGCAGTTCAATCAACTACTACTAACAGATTTAGAACAAATTCTACTGTAGTATTACCCAGAGAACAGCTAGGAAGTTAACCTGGTTTTTAACAATGTGCTTCTCGTAATTTTTGTGAGTCCTCCCACAGATAACTTGTTCCTTTAATTTTTTAATGTGGAAAATATAAAGGAAAAAAGCTCTTTGTGAAAGATATAAAGGAAAATGTGATTAATATCTCCCTATACTCCATTTGGAAAGCTCTGGCTTTCTAAACCTTATTAAGAACCCTACTTGGGAAGTCATCTGCTTAATTATTCAGTCATCTTCCCAGGCCAAATATGATTCTCTTCTCTCAAGAAAGAGTAATGATGCTGGAAAATTGCTTTGATTCCCTTTCTTGAACAACACTACCACTAATCACTTATTAATCTGAAACCTGGTCATAGATATTGTTACTTTCTTTGTGCTTGTTCCTTTTTGGTTTTTTATTCTTTACATGGAGCATGTGATTGATGATATTTTAACAATTGGCTGTTGCTACTGGGCTATTTTGATCTCTTCCCAATCCAGCTTTTTATATGGAAATAAATGTCCCTCCCCAATATAGAGTTTCCAATTTTGAACACATTCATTTTTTTGTATTATTGAACGAAAGGATATTTTAAATAATATTTTAAAAAATCATTCTCATCAGTAAAGGCTTGTCTCTATTTTAAAAAGCTTTTACCTTCAACATTACATGTCTTGAAGCCACACAGTGTTCTGTTTATCAGTGCCACTCTTACACAGTTCCCTTTAAAATTGCACAATGTTCTCATGAAGATTATAAATTATGACCAAAATACATAATTATAATGATAATAAATATCTATCAAATTAAGCTATGGTATATGGGCTTAGTTCTGTTACCAACTTCTCACTTTGGAGATATTTAGTAAAAGCTAGGCAGGATTTTTTCCAATACTTTTTATTCTAGTATCTGCACCATTTATTACACTGACCTCAAGTTTCCATTTGTTTCAATGTTATTTTCTGTGTTTATTTAAAGATGAAAATATTATTATTCCTTACTTCCTTTATGAGAATCTGCTGAGGAATTACAATATAGGCCGTGGTAGATCAATTTCTTCAATAATCCTTTTAAATAGTAATTGAGTTTGGACTGTTGTGCACTTTAAATCAGAGGAAGATGAAGTCAGAAGAAATCCAGTGAAAAACTACCTGCATAAACAGCTTTAGCTCTGTACTATCCTGCTAAGAAGAGACTCAAGAGGTGTAACAGCTCTGAGTAAAACTCAGAGACATTAATTTCCTAACATAATTAATTCAAGATGACAATATGCCTTCAAGTGGTTTATAACAGTTAAGTGTAAAAAGATTCATTCCCTGGGCATATTTGTTTATTTTCTATTTAACAAAAGCTTAAGCAACTCTTTTGAAATCGGCAAAGCACTTGAATATTTTAATAATCCCAATGAATTGTTTGGTTGAAAATCACATTGAAGACTAAAAGTATAAACATAGATTTGTGTTACTTTAAGACAGCTGAATGGTTAAGGAAAAGAATTCCTTCCCCTCACCCCCTCCCTGGATTTTTCAGATCACTTTCTTTTCACCTTTAATAATCATACAGATGATCAAACTGATGCATGGGATGATGGACAGGGATGAGGAGGGATTTACCAAAGCCACGTAATGTATATAGGCTCTCAGGTTCAAGGATAAACAAATGAATGTTGTGACCTTAACTTCTGATTTACATCTTTGAAAATTAATTTCTGTAATACCGAAACCAATAAGTATCTGTTTCTTGTTATATTGTCTTTCCATTTTTACGGTTAACTTGAATCAGGAGTATTAACTTTTTCACTTCTGTAATGTAAGTTTTCCTCTTATTTGGTCAATCCATTACTATTTATTTTTTAAAATTCAAAATCTTCATTAAATCTTGCAAGCAGTTAGCAGGAAAACTGTGTGACAAATCTTCATGACAACTGTGTGAAGAATTCCAAGCATTCTGCCCATGGGAAAGTTATGGCAGAAAGGATTATTAACATCTGTATTGCAATATCAAGTATGTTTGTTCAGTATTTTTCTTCTAGGTTCTTCCTTTTAGCTTCCATAAAAGGTTTCTAATTTTTGCTATCTTTTCACCAGCTTTAATGAATCTGTATTTTCCATTTATATAGCTCCTAAGATGACTACATTTATATAGTATACATTGTTGTATAGATTTCCCTTGAGTAAAGGCCCAGTAAAAGAAAAATGAAGAATAAAGAAGTGTTATAGAGCAAGAAATCTGTTTGCAACATAGAGACATACACTCTGAGAAGTCTGAGACTTGCTTTAATTTTATTATTTTATTTATTTGTACTGAGAAAATATGTGCTCTATAACTTACTGTTTTTACATTCAGGAACTCCTTTAGCAAATATCTAATTGATTTCCTTTTTATTTGTTTGTTTACTGCTTTAGCAATGTGGGCAGTCAGCATGGGCATGTTTAAGACATAATCTGTTAGACAGGGGGACTGACCTCAAAGAAATTTTATATCCACAACTCAGAACTTAAAAGAAACTTTTAATGATGAATTTTAATGATGACTATTTTTTTTTAGTACTTTGTAGGCTTCATGCTGAAGACAAGGACATGGTCATCTCAGGATAAGAGAGATACAAACCAAGTAATGTTGTCCTCCTTTTATTCCTGGGTAGTCTTCCTTCACTAGTGACACACTATCTTCATGAGTTTTTTCTATCATCTGACATTCTGTTTTGATAAGTTATATCCTGAGATTTAGAAGACTGCAGTTACTGACCTTGTTTAACTGAGTTGTCCTTTCCTAGAGGAAAGCTGTGATGCTGCTACTTGCAACCATCAGGCCACAGAAGAAGGTTTTTGCTGCCATTCCAAGAGTATCACCACTTCAACCCAACGTGTAAGTGAATCTCAGGAATGTATGCTTAGTGGAGGATATTTTTCCTTTGTGTTTTGCTACTGCAATTATCAAAAGGATAAGAATGTAGCCCTCAAGTTAAATTTGGCTTTTATGTTATGATTTAAACCTGCAGTGATTTTCACGTGAATACTAATGCCTGACATTTGTGCCTTTGTTATCAGTTATTTCCATGGCGCCTGACATTGCTGATATGCAAGGTATTTTTTCATTGCTTCTGCAGTGAAGAATTATTTCAGACCTTTAATTTCACATATATTTTGGTGTAGGTGTAAATTCCCACTGGTTTTGTGTTGGAAAAGGAGGATATTATTTATTTTTTTTTACTATGTTCTACATATCATTGATTATTCTGTTCATCAGCACTGCAGTTAATCTCTCCTCCCTCTAATAATAGTGACACTGATGTGAATGACATTCTCCAAAGCCAATATTTTTATTGAAATATAGAATGAGAGAAAAGTCATATGTTATTTATGGCATTACTCACTTTGGTAGTCGATACCGTTAATGGTCTCTGACTGCCCAAAGTGAATCAAGAAGCAGAAGTATTTTGTCCTTCTTAGTTCTATCTGTGCATACTGATATAGCCTATTTATTCACACTATGCTTATGAATTTCTCAGTAAAATTTTTGTAAGGAAGTTCTATTAAAAGCATTTCTTATGTTAACATCTCATAACATCTCATCCTCATCTTCAAGAAAAAACTTTTACAGCTGAGCCACTTCTTTCAGTGACAGTTAATGGATATGTGGATCCCTGGAAAAAATATCCCTTTCATTTTGTACAGTATAGAAAGCTAAATGGTCCTTGGGCTTTTCCTCTTCAGGGGAATAAACCAAATGTGGCAATAAATAACCATAATGTACTGTACATTTAAAAGTAAAAGTGCCCCTGTTGGTTGTTCTAGATGAAATAGGATGGAAAAAATCCCTGTATACATATTGAGGAAATCTGCCATGAAGTCTATTCTGTAAAAAGAAAAGTGATGATGTTAAAGGCCACTATAGTTTACTATTATACACTGCTTTGACTACTGATCCTACTGCTAATTTGAGAGCCCCAAATTTCCCTTAGCCTGGCTGAGCTAGAAGTAATCTCCAGTCATATTTCTACCTGCGAGGACAGAAACGAAAGTTATGAGAAAACAAAGGTGTTGATTAATCTTTAAAGCAGGGAAATGTAAAATGCACTGTGAATTCCAAATATACTCTGTGACTACTTATTTAACTTCTGCTGCCCAGAGAATGCAGCAGCTAGAGCCATCTGCCTATAAAAATTTCTACATGCACACACATATGCTAGTGACAGTGTGTTTACAGTCTACAAAGCGACTTTTGATCAGTATCTAATAAGTAAAGAGAAAAAATAAATAAGAAAAAGGAAATAGAAATGCTTGTCTATTCCCTGAACACTCCAAAAACAGTCATTAAATACTTTAGTAATAAGCAATAAAGAGCACATTAGACACAGCACAATTACTAGCTTCTCTCCCTTTTTTTTCATGTCTTCATTTTAGAACCATCTATTCTTGTTGTTATTTCTGGTTGTTTATTCTATGTGAGAGGTTTCAGTCAGTTTTTCTCAAGCATGGGCTTTGTTTATCATTCATAAACCATTTCAAATCATTCACAACACAGACATTTTAACTCTCGCTGAAATCCAAGTCAGCTTGTGAATGCATAGCCACAAAGTGGTTTTGAGTCCCTTGATAATATTGGGTATAAATTGATTTGGTTGGATATTTTTTAATGCCTTTCTCAACTCTTAAACTTTAGCCAAACTTGCTGTATCTGAAAGGTTCCAAAGTCAGAAATGCTGTAGGATAAATTGCAAATAATGGGAAGCAATTTGCTTTACCTACACTGTATATGCTGGTGTATTTGAGAGAAATAACAAGTAATTACTGTGAGAAACTGATGTGAAAGGCACTGAGTTTTTTACCTGCATTTGCTTGTAACTATTTAACAGCAGTGAGTAGTTGGTGAACCAATTATTCTCCAGGCTGCCTTGCTATTTACTGTCTCTGACCATGGAGAGTTGGCATGGATGGCATGGACACGTGATACAAAACTGATGTGACAGGACACAACTTTGTGTGTAAGTATTTGCTATCTAAAAGCATGCACACTTAATGTACTTTGTTCAGTATCTAATAAGTAAAAAGAAGACTAGATATCTTCAGGTCTTTTTTTCTTTCTCTACAACTCTTGGCCAAATCTGCTTGGCCCAGTTCAAGAGGGACAGGAAAATACTGGAGAGTCCAACGGAAGGTTATGAGGATGTTCAAGGGACTGGAACATCTTCCTTAGGAGGAAAGGCTGAGAGCCATGAGGCTGTTTAGCCTGGTAAAGAGAAGGCTGAGAAGGGGATCTGATCAATGCTTATAAGTATCTGAAGGGTGGGTGTCAGGAAGATGAGGCCAGTCTCTTTCCAGTGATGCCCAGTGATAGNACAGGAAAATACTGGAGAGTCCAACGGAAGGTTATGAGGATGTTCAAGGGACTGGAACATCTTCCTTAGGAGGAAAGGCTGAGAGCCATGAGGCTGTTTAGCCTGGTAAAGAGAAGGCTGAGAAGGGGATCTGATCAATGCTTATAAGTATCTGAAGGGTGGGTGTCAGGAAGATGAGGCCAGTCTCTTTCCAGTGATGCCCAGTGATAGGATAGGATGAGGGGCAGTGGGCACAAACTTGAATAGAGGAAGTTTCACCTTAACATGAGGAGAAATTTCTTTGCTGTGAAGGTGACAGAGCACTGGAACAGACACAAAGAGGTTGTGGAGTCTCTTTCTCTGGAGAGAGTCAAAACCCACTGGGATGTGTTCCTGTGTAACCTGCCCTAGGTGAAGCTGCTTTGGCAGGGGGGTTGGACAAGATGATCTCCAGAGGTCCCTTCCAGTCCCTACTATTCTGTGATTGTGCGAAATCTTTCTGCTATACTTGCCTTTTAGCCATGGTTTCTAGTCTCTTAGTATCTTCTCATAACCTTTTCTTTCAAAGCTATTTTACAGCACACAAGTCTGCATCTGTAAGTCACATTTTGTCTTAGGTTGCACCAAGCCTAGGGGCAGGTTTCTCCAAGAATGCCTGTTCTACTTGCACATCTTTTCATACTGTGAAAAAGTACCAAACTGAACAGGATTTGGACACCTTTGTTGCAGCCATAACATTTTCTTTGTGCCTATGGTGGACGTGTCTACAGCATAAACTCTCTCTGTTCACTTCATGTTTGCAGATGGGCAGGTAGATACCTGCTTTGTATGTCCCTGGGGGAAGAATGTCAGATGCTTAAGTGATCAACAGATTTTTTTACTCTTCCTCTTGTTCAGCTGGCTTTTTAATTCATGTCTGTTTTCCACTAAGGAGTACATTGCTAGAGTCAGTGACTCACCTAAGGACAGATTCCACCTCAGTTAGCTCCATTCAATCTCTCTCTGCTTAGGCCAGCCCTAACATGTCTCATCAGCAGATAGTCCTAGTTTCATAGTTCATATTAGACATTCAGTCAATAAAGTTTTGATATGTAACTTAACATGCATTTCAGTCTACCTTCTTCTATGGATGTTACATAACCTCCATAAAATCCAAAGGTAGATTTGCACTAGTTCTTTTTTTTTTTTGCTATTGTAAATGAACATCTGTTTTCTGTAAGTGCAACTTCTGGGCCAGTAATATAATAGCCATAGTTGATCTCTGAGGCTGTTGGGTTGTTTGCCATTGTGGCAGTGTGATGCCATGGTAATTACCATCACACCAGGCAACCATACTCTTGAGCAGTGGAAGTTGGGGGCTGAACACTGATGGTGATTTGGCAGGATGCTCTCAATGATGTCATTAACTCTGGAATTCATTTCAGTGTAACCGCTTTCTAACTCGATGTTGACTGATGGCTTTTTGTTTGTTTTAGAGGAATTTGTGGGGTTACAGAACAGTTCAGATCGAAAGAGTGACTACTTTGGACTCGACTGATGGTGTGAGAGGGTCTGTATATACCAGTGTAACAGTATTTCAGAACTTTTTTAGGATAAACTGGNGGCTCTGACCAACCTGATGTAGTGGGAGGTGTCCCTGCCCATGGCAGGGGGGTTGGAACTAGATGATCTTTTAGGTCCCTTCCAACCTAAACCATTCTGTGATTCTATGATATTAATGTACAGATTTTGACTAACAACATAAACACCTGCCTACTGCCATGATTATAAAATATCAGTTATATTTGAACTTAAACTGACAATGCCAATTTAAAGTTTCTGCTCTGAATCTTGTTATTTCTGCTGCTTCAAGACAGAGAAAAGATGGAATGAAAAAAAAAGTAAATGCTTTTCAAAATATGTCCATATTTTGAGAACTTCATCTATCAAAACTGAACTGAAAAGCCACAACTGTGTGTNGTTTGCCATTGTGGCAGTGTGATGCCATGGTAATTACCATCACACCAGGCAACCATACTCTTGAGCAGTGGAAGTTGGGGGCTGAACACTGATGGTGATTTGGCAGGATGCTCTCAATGATGTCATTAACTCTGGAATTCATTTCAGTGTAACCGCTTTCTAACTCGATGTTGACTGATGGCTTTTTGTTTGTTTTAGAGGAATTTGTGGGGTTACAGAACAGTTCAGATCGAAAGAGTGACTACTTTGGACTCGACTGATGGTGTGAGAGGGTCTGTATATACCAGTGTAACAGTATTTCAGAACTTTTTTAGGATAAACTGGATATATTTTTAAAAATAAAAATAGATGCACTTTAACATTGCTAGGAAGAGACATGTTAAACATAGTTCAGCTGAAATACAAAACACTTTTCCTGGGATATGGATATGCTGGAATGTGTCCAAAGAAGGGCCACAAGAATGATCAGAGGCTGGAACATCTCTCCTATGAGGATAGACTGAGAGAGTTGGGGTTGTTCAGTCTGGAGAAGAGAAGGCTCTGAGGGGACCTTATTGTGGCCTTCCAGTATCTTAAGGGGCCTACAAGAAAGCTGGGGAGGGACGTTTTAGGATGTTGGGTAGTGGTAGAACCGGGGGGAATGGCTCAAAACTAGAGGTGGGTAAATTCAGATTAGACATTAGGAAGAAGTTCTTCCCCATGAGGTGGTGAGACACTGGCACAGGTTGCCCAGAGAGGTGGTGGAAGCCCCATCCCTGGACATTTTGAAGGCCAGGCTGGATGGGGCTCTGAGCAACCTGATGTAGTGGGAGGTGTCCCTGCCCATGGCAGGGGGGTTGGAACTAGATGATCTTTTAGGTCCCTTCCAACCTAAACCATTCTGTGATTCTATGATATTAATGTACAGATTTTGACTAACAACATAAACACCTGCCTACTGCCATGATTATAAAATATCAGTTATATTTGAACTTAAACTGACAATGCCAATTTAAAGTTTCTGCTCTGAATCTTGTTATTTCTGCTGCTTCAAGACAGAAAAGATGGAATGAAAAAAAAAGTAAATGCTTTTCAAAATATGTCCATATTTTGAGAACTTCATCTATCAAAACTGAACTGAAAAGCCACAACTGTGTGTGAATTCTTCTCCCAGGAGGACATTCAATGAAAAAATGATAAGATTTCATAATGTTTTCAGCAATGGTGATGAAATACAGCTTTGACTCAAAGGATTTTGGTTATTTTGTTGTTTTCTTGCTCAATCAAGTCTACAAAGGGTAATATTGGAAACATATTTTATTTTAAATGACTCTTTTAAGTTGATGAAAATAGTTACAATAAAACCAAGTCTTAACAGTCTGTAATGTTTGTTGGAAACTATTAACAAATTGTGAGTCTTGTAGGGTTTTTGAAATGCTTCAAGAATAGACTAATGCATGGCAGGCATCAACACAATCCTAGCCAGTCCTGGCTAGAATATTCCTATCCACATGTCACAGAATACTTCAGAGGCAGCAAAAACAATCATAAAAAGAAAAATCCACTTTGAGCTGGAGATAAAAATAACTTTTTCGTATAAAGAGAGTATAAAATCCAGTGAACCGAACACCTTAAATGCCACTGGCACAATGCATTCAAATACTTCATGGAGTAGTCTAAAAATCTGTCTTCAAACAGCATGGTTGTTGCATGTCCAATAAAAGTAAAATATATTTCAACGAAGAGATTATCTTTGAACTGGCAGAAATATCCTCCGGACCTAAAACCATAGAGTGAGCTCTAGGAAATCTGAGGGAATAAAGGAAGCTAAAGAAGTTAGCAGTAATCTCATTCCAAACTCCCCGTGATTCAGTTCAGGGAGAGAACAGCAGCAGAGAATCAGCTTCAGTGTCTTACCTGATTTGAATGTGCCTAACTCCAGCTATTGCCTTTTTCTCTCCAGTAACTGCCCTTTAAGCATTCCTTGACATGAGAAAAACAGAAATATTAGGCAAGTGTGGAAGAGAGACCTGGGAGTTATTCCTCAGTGTCTGGCAGGAAAAGTAAACATTAGAGTGGAAATTATATGGTAATTATCTTTGCTAACCTGAAGAAGTTGAGTTACCCCATTGACATTTAAATTTAACCTTAGAACGTGAGATTTCCAATAGATTGCTATTTCTTGCAAAATGTTAGTTTTGCAAATCTTGATGTTTATTACATATACACCTTGTTATTTTGTGTTGAGACTACTTTGAGCTGCAGTGATGGCAGTTTGCATGCTCTTCTTGATCATTTTATTAAGTATAACCTTTTGAAAACATCATTTGTAGTTCTGGAATCATATGATTTAAACCCATGCTAACTCTCTTAGGAGTCCATCACTGGTGCTTCCAAGCAAGCATGCAGCATCCACAAACAAAGTCCAAAAGCAGAAAGCAAATCTGTCTTCCTATATACTTCTGTATCCTTAGGTAGCTGACTCTGCACAGTCTTACATGGGTTAAAAATGTATTATATGGACTTTATGTGTTTTGGTAACTATCAATCACAACAGTCTGAATTCAACTGCAAGCTCAGGAAATCACTGGCTATTGCTGGAGTAAGGAAGGGTACACTAGGAAAATAATTCCCCTCTGTGTTCCCTGGTTATAATGCTCTTTTCCCAAGCATCTGCTCCTACTGGCTGACATCAGAGACACAGCAGTGGGATGGACTGGGATCTTCTGGCCCATTTGCCAAGTACCCCAGTCAGGACAAAGCTTTTAGGTTGTTCTAAACACACTATTAACAGAGTGCCATATTTCTGTGACTGAAAACTTATCTCTTTTTTTAAAAAAAAAAAAAAATACAGCAGGAGAATATAGAATAAAGTTGTCAGAAGTTGCCTAATAAACCTACTGCAAAAAGTTCTGATATTTTATACTTCCCAGGGGAAGAAAATATAATTAGTCAAGGCAATGGCAACATTAATTAAGTAAAACCTCATTAAAACCAGGCATTAGCTGCAGGTATTGTCTTGGATTGGTTAAATTACAGGAAGGAATAAAATAACATTAACTAATTTGTAGTGAAATGTATATTCGCTTGTGATGTTTTTATTTGCTCAGTGTGCACGCGCATATCAAGATCCTACTTTCTCTCTCAGGAACTTTTCAGAATAACACATTTCCAATGTTAAATATAAAGATTAAAATATTTTTCAAAAATGTCTAACTTTCCCTGAGGTTCCTGGCATTTGCAGAGTCCTATGCTTGGGCAGTTCCATCATGTGAAGCTCAGCTGTACTGCAGCTGGTGTAGAATGGATGCCTCTGAGAAGACAGGTAACCTAAATGTCGAGTGGCCCCAGGGAATAGTTGAGAGATCAGTCTTCCCCTCATCAGACTGGGGAAGAAAACCTAGCTGCTGTTAGAAAGGAATTGGGAAATCAAGAAGACTTAGGAAATAAAGCTGTAATTTTCTTGATGGATTTATCATCTTAATGTGGAAAAAAACCCAAACTAAACAGGTTTTAATTTAAACTGTTTTTAAAAGTTTCACTCTTCCCAAAACCATGGACATAAAAGATCTTATTGAGGCTTTTCAGGACTTAAAGGGGGCCTAAAAGAAAGATGAAGACAGTCTTTTTAGCAGGACCTGTTGTGACAGGACAAGGTGTGATGGTTTGAAACTAAAGGAGTGGAGATTTAGACTAGGTAGAAGGAAGACATTTTTTCAACTGAGGGTGGTGAGACCCTGGCCCAGGTTGCCCAGAGAGGTGGTTGATGCCCCATCCCTGGAACCATTCCAGGTCAGGTTGGCCAGGGCTCTGAGCAACCTGCTCTAGTTGCAGATGTCCCTGCTCAGTGCAGGGGGGTTGAACTAGATAACCCAAACCCTTCTATGATTCAATCACTGTGTTAATTAGCCTCAATAGCAACCTTGGATAATCTGGATTAGACAGACTGTTTATTGAGCTTCTAGAAGCTTCCAGAATTGTTTTCCTTTCACTGTTACTCTGATGACTTGATGGGTGTAGATACCTTCAGTATTCCTTCTGGTAAATGTAGAGAAGACCTACACCATCTTGAGACAAACTGACAGCTCACCCAGGAAGAGCTCTGCTGATAGCCCTTAAATGGCAGGTTGCTCATTGGAGGCACCAGTCCTAGTCAAGACCTATACTGTGCAAAATTTGAGGGCATTTCTGTTTAAAAAGACTAAAAAAGTCTTCCTTAGTTAGGTTTACAATAATAAATGTTTATATTTGTAAAAATATGGACACCAGAACTATGACCCCAGACATCTTAACTGCAGGTGCAGCATCGGTGAGGTGCAGGAGCTCTGGACATAGGAAGTGATGAAGATCTGGGGTGCTCTTATTATATGTTTTCTTGTGTGTAAAAAATGCTTTGATTAGTAAGTTCCTATCAGGTTCTGAAAACTTCATGTGAATTTTAATGACACTGATATCTTCATTTTATATATACATAGAGAAAGAACACTTAGGAAAGAGATTGATATGTATTGATATAACTACACGTCTATAGTATGTGTTTTATTTATGCAAAAGTTTTATTCAATGTATTATGTTTATGAAATATTTTAATTTTTCATTTGACACATAAATGGAAGTTCTTTGTGATGACATATTTTATCTTATACATTTATATATTAATATATTTTTTATATTTATATTAGAATCTTTTAACTGCATTCATTAATTGTCCAGGGCATGCTTCTTCCTCGCTGCACAAATCATTTAGTCAATTTTACTTTACTATTTTAGATTCATATTAATATTCCTAGTTTTTCATTTTATTACATTTTAATTTCATATTCATTTACTGAGCTACAATAATTCTGTCAAATAACATAGACATTCTAAATTCATAAAAATAACCTGTTTCTTTTTGGGTTTTTTTTATTCTTTTTGAATAACAAGTGTGTTGGCTGCAATCATTTTAGGTAACGGGGAAGCTCTTACGTATTTTAGTCTGTATCAGCATTTCCACAATCTAATTTGCTTAAGTCAAATTAAATTTCATACACAAATTTCCCTGCTTCTGTTTATGAAAAAAATAAAATGTCTTAATAATGCCAGCAGTGGCTTTCTAAAATGTAGGAAAACAGGCAGCAGAGCTGAAGAAAATAAATTGGTTTGAGTAGAAGTCCAGTTAAGCCTGAAATCCTACCTCCGAGGCAGTTGCATGGACAGTCTGTCTCAACACCTAAAGCCCTGGTAGCTGCTGAAGGAAATGGAAATATTATTGTTGCTGAAAGCAGAGAACCTACACCAGTGTTTCCAAAAGGAAACAGTGTAAAACTTAGGTTTTATAGAAATATCTTGGTCATGGTAATTTGTTTTACTTTGGACTGATTTCCTGCTTAAAGCTCACGTATGAAGTTTCCGAAAGCAGTTGAATGAGAACCAGTTTTATAGCCATATGTTACTGGTTTTTAACGTCCTGTTACAATCAGGGAGTGGAAATTCAGTTTCCAGATGAGTCTATGGCCCAAGCACTTTGGAATCAGAAAACTGCAATTTGAGATCCAATATTCTTTAGCCGTGACAACAATTTTCCTCTCGAGAGTAATTTCCAGTTGAGTATAAATCTTACTCATTTTTCTGACTTGAGTAAATGTTTACCTACCCATTTTTTCTGGAAATGGGAATTTCCACCAAAAATTAGTGAATCAGAGCTTCTTGATGATATCTTTGACCTTTACCAGTCATCATATCCTTAAACTGTGACAAAGCAAATGTAGTTGGAAGGTAAGCTTAATTAAATTTTTTCATAACATTCTCCCACCTCTTTATTTATCGTTTGTTGTAGCATTTTACTATCTGGGTCTTACTGGTAAGTGGCCCCTTTTCATCAGTTTTCAAACACACCTACTATGAAAAAAATCACAACGATTGTTATTTTTAATTTTATTTTTGGCATTTCAAGTATATGTGTAAATATGTAGCAACGTGTACCACTATTGTTTCAGTAGTATATTTTAGTTGAAGAATATATTTTCATTTCAAATGCAACCAGACAACATTCAGTAGCGTATTTTCTGTGGACTTTTTCCTTGTGCTTTCTTGGCTCCAACACAATTCAGATTTCATTGAATCCTATTCAAGTATTCACTGAATCAGACTCATTTTGTAATGTTAGATCTGCAAAACCAAGTCTTTTGAAAAAGAAACCCTGTTGTGAAAGACACTCGTTGCTTCCAAAGGGAGAGGCTTTCAACATTTCTTGAGGTAGACTTTTAAGATATTTAGTTGAGCAGTAACAGATAATTTTAAATTTAGTTTCTGGAAATCGTACACATCTATTATTCAAACAAGAAAACTGATTTTTGCAAATTATCATTGTCAAAAGAATTTGAGCCACACTTGTTCCTAGGAAAATAACTATCAATGAAGTTTATTTCAGTAAATTAAAATGACCACCAGGTTTAGTCACATTTAAGTTAGATCAGACTTCAAGTATTGCATTGTATTAAGATACTAATATTTTAATTAATTAGCCTTATGATTTCTTTAATGAAACAGGACTCAGAATTTTCAGAAGAAGCTTTTGATTGTAATCAGAATTCCTGTGGAAAGCCTGGCTGGTTTGGCTGGTACTGAATATACCGTGCTTTAGCCATACATTTTTAAAATCTGCTGTTACCTATGTCTGCTCAGGATGTGCTGATACATTTTTTCATATAGTAGATATTAGAGTAAATACAATTTTTAAATTTTATCCACATCTTTGTTAAAACCTATAAAGGGAATTCCTTTTCTTGGTTGCCTTTTATTGTGTTGTCATATTCATTTTCTAAAATCAAAATATGAAAAACTGTTTTTCCAGGCATTTTAGGAAATGTATCCCAAACCCAAGGATTAGTTTGGAGGGTTGTTTTGTTCTGTATATAATTGTAATTTTTCTAAAATGCTTCTGGTTATTATTAACAGGATCTGAACTTTTCTTGTTTCATCCAACATTTCTTGATATTATTATAGGAAGGGTAAGCAATAAATTATGTCTCTTCCTACTAAAATGTATAATTTAACTAAAAAGCTGAGAAACATTTTTTGATCAAATATTCAACAGACCTCCATTAAAATTTTGTGTGTGTCATCTGTTTATTTCGGTCATAAAGGTTTTTTTACATACATATATTTGTCATTGTGAAATAGGGCTTCTACTTGTTATCATAGCTAAAAAAAGCCCCAAGTTTTAGAATTTTTAGAGATAAAGAAACAGTAGTTTGTGATGTTTGTTTGCAAATCAAACCTCAAGTCTTCATGTTTAAATATATTTAAAAATCATTGATATAAAAGTCAAGAACAGTTTAAATATACAGTATTATGTAGATACTCTATGATATCTGGACAGTTTTGAGGAGTTTGAAAACTGATGCAAAGAGAGAGAAGACGAAATTGCACCTCATTTTAAACCATATTACCCAAGATGTTAGTTTTGAAAGAGATGTTGGTATAACATATTTTTGCATTTTCATTGCCCATTCTGTCCTTCATGCTCCAACTTTCCACTCTTGCAGTTGTAGGTTGGTGGGGATACTTTTAAACAGTGATGTGACTTCTGAGGTTTTAAAAACATTTTCAGGTTTTCCTATTTGCCTGATCCAGTTTACAGAAAGACTGACAAAAAATCAGAGGCAACAGGAAATTCTGTCACAAGATAGATTTATTTCCCAGAGCAGGGAAAAGTGGGACCTTGTTTTGCCAGCATCAAACTGAAGGTAGGAAATCAGAGAATTATGGCATCAGACCAACCACATGGATCCACACAGAGATTGGGTTTTTTTACTATTTTTGCTGCTTTATTTGTGAGCTCACAAAGTAAATTGCAATGCAGCTAACTACTATTGCACAAAATAATCCTTAATCCATGAGGCTCATTTTATCTTGTATATCAGTTATCCCTGCACAACTGCCTGGTTTTTATATCACTTACCCTTTGATGGCACTTTTGCAGGTGGTGTGGTTTTCTTTCTTGGAAACTTTAGCCACACCTTGCTTTCCTTATGTTCTACCTGAGGTGGAGAACCCAGAAGCAGAGATGGACACCTCTTCTCCACCTCCTGAACACATCTCAAGCTAATCCCTAGGTGTGCTGGGGCTGGAGAGATCAGAAACATGAATTCAAGAGGACAGACCTCTAAGTATAACACTACCATTTATAAAAACAAACACGAATTGTCTCTGCAGTTTTCCCTCCTACACAATTTTTTTCCTCCTTATTGTAGTTTTGGATTAGAAGTCACATTCTCCATTGGATTTCTCGTGCTGGTGCACATTCATTTCCATACATTTGGCCATAGGGATCACCTATGGACATAGGGACAACCCTGATTTCATGGTTTAGGAGTCCAAAGGCTTGAAACGTTCCAGCCATCTACAAATTTCTTATGAAGTTTGATGTTTTCTTCAAGTTTGTGAAAATATATCATCTCTTAAGTGCTTTGTCCTCTGTGTGTGTGTCTAGAACTGATATATAAGCAGAGACTGCTTCCCTAAACTGAGGTTTTGTTTCTGGAAATGTAAAATGTGAATTTAATAGCTGCTGTTGGGTCACAGTTCTAGGTCTTGTTACCAAAGGTGCTGTGAGAATGAGAAGATGATGGCAATGTCTGCTCTGTGGACAGTGCTCTGAGGTGGGCAAGAGCTGCCTGTGATGTCTGAGGTGTATTTCTCCCTGATGTACCTGGCTCATGACTCACTCTTGGCCTCCAGCTGGGTACTCTTAAAGAAATTTCCACAACACAAAAACAAGTATCTATTACATTGTGACTATATCAATCATGAGTTGAAGGAAACTATTTCTAAATGTTTTTATGATTAGAACAAAGATAACTGGATGAAGCTGAGGAAAGATATGAAATTGGAAAGAGAACAAATTATCTTTTTCACTCATTTAATTAAAGCTTAACAAAGCTTTAATTAAGGAATATCCAGAGTCTGGACTTCTGATGGGAATCAAAGTATTTACAGAAAAGGTTTGTGGTCCCAACCTCAATGAATGGCACAATTAGCCATAAGTCAACAAACTACAAAATGCCATGGCAGGAAAACAATTTTTTGAAGATTCTGAGGCTGAAGTATTTTTTAACAAGTACTCTAATATTTATTTATTTTCCTCAAATATTCTTGTTGTTGTTTGTTTGCTGTTTCCTATTTTAAAAATATGGATTTAACATTGTAGTAGTACTGCTACTTTTATAGGACTGAGGAAAGATTTATTCTCAATAAACTCATCTTCTCCTGTGATTTAATTGGACCTAAGTGGTGGCTACTCTGTCTATGGACAATATTTCCAGAATGTGGGGTAGTCCCCTTCATAAAAAGATGCACAAGACAATTACATAGGGCATTGCTTAGTTGGTAAAAGACTTTTCCTTACAGTTTACACTTACAGAATGAAGGGAGTCCCAACTGCCTTAAATATTTTTTACTGAAAATGTTACGTAAGATTTTCTGATTCACTTGGAAGGGAACACTGACCTTTTCACCATTGGGCACATTCCATACGAGAATTGTTTTGGTTCTTCAAGCTTTGTTCTGAGTATGAGCAAAATCCAAAATGATGATGGTTTCTCCAGATCTGCTGGAGTGCCTTCTTGTGTTGTCTGAGATGATTTTCTAGTGGAATTTCTACTTGGATTTCCACAAAATATGTCTTGGTTTTATTTTTGTTCTTAGTTAATAAAAGGCAGTGCAAAGGCAAACTATTCCTACTTGGAGAAGAATTTGTGGGGGAATAGTGCAGAGGGAATGCTGAGTTTTTCATACTGTGTCTAAATTTACATTATTAAAGGGTAGGTTATTACCTCATTGCTGAATAATTCTTGAGAGGAAAAGAAAATTATATGTGAGCTTTGTTTTCTTAACCTAAATGATTGTCTTTTGCAGTGCAATTTGAGACACTATTTGTGCAGAATGAGGAGGGTTTAGGGGCCTGTTTTCTGGAACATGAAGTTTTATCCTGTAGGCTCTTTCAAAACCATCTCCTGGTCAACTGGAGTCTCAGAATAGGAAGAAGAAGAAAAGTAAATAGGGATTGTGCTAACTTATTTTTAGACTGATAATCATATCCCATAAGAAGATTCTTGTTTGTTACTTTTTAGTAGTATGCCAAATGCATCTAGTGCAAATATTATTAATATTTCAGATATGGTTCATGGGCGATATAAATCGCTCTATTGCTGTGCTGAAATTCAGATTGTTAAACAGCAGAAAAGGGTATCCTTATTCTTGATGGGTTTCTCCTTGTAGCTTATGTTCCTCTTCATTAATATTTTCTTTTCAGTATGTTCTGCCAAAATATTCTCAAGGTTTTGTTAAAGATTGATTTTCCCAGCTCTTAAGAATAATTTACATTTTCTTCTGCTGGAGTCCAATAATAGCAATACAGAAATAGTTGGTTTTAAACTCCCTTACAAAAGTACCTGCAGGTATGAAACAAGAATTGAGTATCCTTGCTCCTTTTTTCAATGACTGACATACTCATCTTCAGGTTGAGCTTGAATGAAAATATTTATATTTTGTCTTTTTCTTTAAAAATACAAACAGAAAATTATGATTTTGCATGAAAATATGATTTCTAGTAGGAAAAGAACATTCTATAAGAAAACTCCCCAATTTTATTGAATCTTTACTTGAGATACTTTACTTTTAATATTAAATCCTTTCTTTGTTGTTTTTGTGATTTTTAAGGATCTTTAATCATTTAACTTTCAGTATAACTTGTGTTATAAGATTTACTACATACAGTCTACAAAAATTAATTTAGATTGGGTTGAAATATTTCTTGCATAAAACTTTTTGACTCTACCTATTTATTCTCTACTGCTGTCCAATGAATTTTCTCATTCCACCTTATTCCCTCTTCTAAACACACCTCACCTCCTTATCATAAGGCTACAGCTAAGAGAATCTCTGCAAACCCACATAGCCTCCAAAATCCTATCCTGAATTTCTAAGTGGAATAAATTTTCTTCTCTACTCTCATTTCTGTATCCTCTTTGCTCTGGCCAGCACACCAGGCTGAATTTGGCCCTGATTTTCAGTATTTCTCTCTCTTTCAAATTATACTTACAAGCTGTAAGAAGAAAAAAGATCCAAGGGATGAAAAGCTGATGAATATTAACACAGTTACAAGGTTCCCAAGAAATATGAGATCAATGCTGACATAGGGTGTCATATCCCGTTACACTGATCTATTGTAACTTCCTAAAATATGCTTAACACTTTATGAATCTTAGCCAATTATTCTTTTCACTTCACTTGGATTTCATTTTCACTTTCAAGTGATGACTGGGGCTTTCTGGCAGGCACAAATAATTGAATAAACTTTAATTAGAATGCACCAGGTAGGAATGGTTCTTTAGTGATGGCCCAGGAACAGTGCCTTTAATCCTACAAAGCACTGCTAAAGTCTGATGAAGCTTTTGTGAGTTGAGGGAAAGAGAAGGAGGAGAGACATGAATAACATATATATTTATTTTTTTTTAAATAGATTTGTATGGATATGCATGAATTATCTTATAACACTGAAAATATATTTCTGTTCAAACTTGTACATCTGCCCAAAGAAACAGCTTTCAAACTTAATTTGAGCATATCTCACACCAAAAACATTAGGAAGTGGAAACAGGCAAAGATTTCAATTGTACATACGAGGTTCCCCAGAGAACCTCCATCTCATAGATGAAACATAGCTGGTAGGACCCATCTGGCAGATGGGAGGATCAGCTGGTTCTTTTGAACTGTGCTCAATATGCTAGTAGGAGTATTGTTTTTCAAGTTTTATTTTTTCTTTTCCCTTCCCCCCCCTCCTCCCCTTCACTATCTTGTGTATTCTCTCTTTATCTTACCAGCACAGTCAAGTGAAATGTTCTTTAATATTAGTCTTTGACTAGGAAGGATCAAAAGCCTTAAAAGCGACAAAAATCACTTTTTTTTGATGTATTATTTATATTTCAGCAAAGAATGTGAAGCTGAAATAGATTACTTACTCAACAGTACTAATCTGTGACAGACTGTCCTCTTCAATAATGCTCAAGCAGCCAGTTAAAAATCAGATAGTGCCCTAAGAGCAGTGCAGTTTTACTCCCTAATCTCCCATCTAAATGCCAATAGACATAATTAACATGCTCTGAACAAATGCCAGTTGGCTGTATTTAGCAAACAGGTTTTAAAACACTGAAAATATAAGGCCCAAGGCAACAGCAGCATATTTTAAACACATCACATAGAGTAAGTTAACTTTTTTTTTTCAGTTAGGAGTTTTGAGAATATATTTGGCATTTGAAGAACAGAAACTTTTTCCTAATAAATAGATTGACCAAGCTTAAAATTATCAATCCTTATTTCAAGAGTAAATGTCAATGAATTGAGAACTATTGTTCTTGCATTTGACCTAATGCATTTCTGCCTTGTTTTGGGTTTTTTTTTTTGATCTGAGTTTTTATTTTGGTTGTTCACCTCAATTTGTGTGAGTGGAAAAAGTAAATGCTCTAATGCCCAGAGGAAAACTGTCCATTAAACAAGAAAGGCATGCACATGACTTTCTTCAAAGGATGATCAGAGGACTGGAGCACCTCTCCTACGAGGAGAGACTGAGAGAGTTGGGGTTGTTCAGTCTGGAGAAGAGAAGGCTCTGAGGGGACCTTATTGTGGCCTTCCAGTATCTGAAGGGGGCTACAAGAAAGCTGGGGAGGGACTTTTTAGGCTGTCGGGTAGTGGAAGGACCAGGAGAAATGTGTCAAAACTAGAGGTGGGTAGATTCAGATTAGATGTTAGGAAGAAGTTCTTCCCCATGAGGGTGGGGAGACACTGGCACAGGTTGCCCAGAGAGGTGGTGGAAGCCCCATCCCTGGACAGTTTGAAGGCCAGGCTGGATGGGGCTGTGAGTAACCTGCTCTAGTGGGAGGTGTCCCTGCCCATGGCAGGGGGGTTGGAACTAGATGATCTTTAAGCTCCCTTCCAATTCTATGATTCTATGAAACATGGTTGAAAAGAATTTTCAGAACTTTCTATGGAAGAAGGTCCTCAGGCTGGAGAGAGCAGGAGAAAAAACTTACTGTATTGTTAGAAAATATGGTCATTCACATATCACATTGAGATATGTGATATGATACCCACAGATAGAATGGAGAGAAGAAAAGTGTTTGTTTTATTTTCTATCGCACACAGCATGAGTAAAAAGAAAAGGGAAAAAATGTCTAGGCACTAGATATGATAATTTTCCACACTCATTTTTTCTCATCTAGATTTTAATCAACATTTCAAGTTTAGGCAGAGACAATAATAAAGTAGATTGAAACCACCAAATAGGATATTACAGCTGACTTCTTTGGGAAACATTGTTAATACCATAAATACATTACAGCAATAAGTATACATTTGCTGACACAGGTAAAATTGTTGGCAGCCTTAGCAAGCGAGCTAAGGTCTGAATACATCACAGCAAATGACCCATACAGTGAATGGATCTTCTCCTTTTCCTAAAGAAAAGGAAAAGCTGAATGATGAATCTCATCAACTCAGTGTAATTGGCCAAAGTTTCTGGAGAACTTCTCTTTAGAGACCAAAGTGAGGGGGGAACACATGTACGAGCATTTAAGAATAAATTGGAGTGGGGGGAATTTCATTGAGAAAATGAATTTTTCTAATAATCTAACCCCGAGAAGGGTCCCAAGTGACCCAAATTCTGAAATGTAGTCACAGAAAAGTAATTTGCAGGGAGTTGAGCTAAGCTGGATCATCAGTACCCAACACATCTACTTGGGAGTAAAACTATTTGTGTTCTTCAGTGCTCTCATTTTCAGTATATTAGCAAGGGGATTATTTTTTGTTTCTGTAACTTTGGTATGGATAAAGTCGTGTTTGTCAGCAATTATTCCTTTAAAATATTTTTAAGCAAACAAACACAAGGTGACTTTAATCACAAGTATCTTCTGATTAAATGTGATAACTCACTCTAATGAGCTTTTCTCCTGCTCATACACATTAGAGCATAGATATAACATATTCTGTATTATTTCTAATGTGCCATTTCTATTGTTCTTCAAAGTCTAGAGCCTGCTGAAACTGTTCTGAAACTGATAAAGATTGAAGGTTCTTCAGAGTTTCTTAACTGCTAATTTATCACCTTGCTAAAACCAGAGATGACTAAAATAAAACATATTAAATCAATGTGTATTTCCTACACAGGTACTATAGAGAAAGGTTTAAATGGAAAGATAAGAAAGAATGGAGCTAGTCAATTATTTTTAAAATTCAAATTAGTGTGATCATTGTTCTCTGCCGGGTAGAAAAAGAAAAGCTTTAAGTGGAATTTCTACAGATAGACAAGAAAATGTATGGGAAATTAGATTAATATATTAACACCTTCTAAAGTTAAGAATAAATGTAGGCATTGCTCTGTGCTTAGATAAAAGAAGTCAGACCCTAATGAATATTTCCCTTGATTCCAGATCTTTAGTACTTTAACCCTTGTTGAGTGCTCTGCTACTCATGATTCTTTTGGAAAGCAAAGTTCATATCTTTACATGAAGATTTCTGAAGTAATAACAATCTTGAATATTCAGAATTGCTTCAGTCTTGAAAGGAAGGAGTTACTCAATCTCTCTGAGTGCTGCCATGATCCTAGACCATTTGTCTTAAGCATTGCTTCATCTGTTAGTCATACACACAAAAAGGACTGAGGAGCACTGTTTTCACACTCTAAGACCATTGATATTTTGATGGACTTCCAGAAATTTCCAGGTGGCTGGAAAGTTTCAAGCATTTAGACTCCTGAAACCTGAAATGAAGGCTGTCTCAATAATAGTCACTGTGTCCAGGGGTACAGAAATGCGTGTGCACCAGCACTGGGGAACCAGTGGAGAATGTGACTTTTAATTCAAAACCACAATAAAAAGGGAAAAGAAAAGCAAAGCATATAGGAGGGAAAATTGCACAGACAATTTGTGGGTTTTTTAATAAAAGTTGCATGGCAACTTTCCATAGGTCATCACAGTAAGACTGATAATGGCATTTGGAGTGCTGCCGAACCTGTTTTTTCTGAGGATATATCAATTTGCAGCCAAGTTTATTGATTGAAGGCACTTTTCATCACTTCTCAGCAGGGGTTTGAGCAGGATGTGCTGGGTTCAGGGACAGCCACCCTCCTGGACTTGATACTGGGTGTCTGAGGTGTTTCCCTGGTGTAATGTTCTCATATGACAGGCTAAGAAAGTGTTTCCTTTACCAGCTGAATTAGACTCTCAGCAATTTAAAGTTCAGTGCTCTGCTTTTGTTGTAGATGTAGAATATTATATGCTTTTACTGATACCTGTCAGTAACTAGGATGGGATGAATCTTCGACCTAGTTTGCCATTAAAGAAAAACAGCCTTGTAATGTGCATTTCCCTTCAATCTGCATGTCCATTTATTCAGTGTGTATTCCTGTAAGAGGTCCTGAAACTCTTGGACAGCCAGTTTCTGCTTCTCTGTAGCCTATCATGAATAAGTCTAGAAGCTTCCACTCATCTTGTGAGCAGGAGCATTGCTAAGCCATGAATTGAAAGTGAAAGATAACAAAGGAGCTTTAGTTATTTGCACTAATATTGGCCGTTGGGAGGAGACAGAAAATCAAGAGGAGCTGGTGCAAGAGTCCAGTTACTGTCTGTAAACGAGTGTGAAAGAATTGTGCCTGATGATCCTCTCTATTAAAGGTAGGAAATAAAAGAGATTATTTTCTATATAAGTGTACGTTTCTTAACTGTTAACTTAGAGAGATATTCTTTCACCTTCTCTTTCTTAACAATTGCCCCATGACACTTGAACAGAAGGGCTTGAGAGCCCCAGTCTTTACTGATTA
Source organism: Brachypteracias leptosomus (assembly GCA_013401335.1). NCBI lineage: Eukaryota > Metazoa > Chordata > Aves > Coraciiformes > Brachypteraciidae > Brachypteracias > Brachypteracias leptosomus. The sequence goes on along the minus strand of VYZX01007888.1, from coordinate 32,753 downwards.
GGATACTCCTAAAGGGGAAAGCTACTGATCCCTGTTTGTTCAGACAAAGCAAAAGACTCCAGTCAGTGTTTACAACATTTTGGATGAGTGCTTTTATCCTCGGAGAAGAGGCACATCACCATGATGTTATGAAAGAAAGCAGGACTCTCTACCTCCTGCCAAAGGAAGTCAAGATTCCAGATTCCAAATGAAGCCTGTTAATCCTCAGTGACATATCACATCCTCAGACACATCACGAAGCGAGGCACTTCTGTCATCAGGAAAAGAGACTTCATTTAAACCAACCCCTTCTCCACAGAGATGGGGCACAGTAGGCTTTGTGTTGTCATGTATTTTAATTTCTGCAGTTGTTTTGAAAGCAGGTACAGCTACCACAGGTTGTAATGGGAATATTAATTAAAAATTAATTATAGACAAAACAAAACAGAGTCACATCAACAACAAACCTTTTTTTTTTTTTCGCACAGCCAAAAATCATAGTAATATTGTTATGTGTTATATAGGGAATCAGGTGCTTATTTTAGGAATACAGATTTTATAGCTGCAGCCAGTTAGGACTGGCAATATTTTGCTTGTTAAGGTGACTTCATTTTTGCTTGTTAAAGTGACTTATAGATTAAACCATAAATTAATTTAGATTAATGCTTCTGTGTACTTACTATATTTTAAATGACTATTAAGGCTTTCAATAGATTACTAAGGTCTTTGAGCAACTTTCTAGAAAGCATTTGCAAATCTTCAGTGAATGGGACAAATAAAAGAAGTCAGGATGCTCAAATGTGTACCTAAAATTAAGATTCTAAATCTATCCTATAGTGCCCTATACGAGGGTAGTTAAGTAGCTTGATTTTCAAAGTGCTGAAACCTCAGAATTAATTTGACTGTCAGTGGAAGTTTCAGTTCTGACGTTACCTTTTCTTCTGGGCAGAAATGAAGTTCTGCAAATAATTGCACCATCTCCTTGTTGTAAACAGTACTATGCTGCCTGTTGAGAAGCATATGTTCAACACAGAGCAGAGTTCTATTAATGCAGCACCAATGTCAGGGATTTGGCTGCTTCCCAGAGTCAACTGACAGCATTGTCTGGGCTCTGTATATTTAATATAGCCTCTCCATACTCCGGGGAATTTGTGATTTGAAGTGATTTGAGTGAAGGAGCTACTACAAATCTCAATACTCATCCTCCCAACAATAAGGGGAAAAAAGTTGCTGTGCACATCTGGTAAAGCAGCATTCATTTTTTCCAATGAGCTGCCACAGAAAGGTATGAAATGTTGAAATTTTGGCTAATTTGCATTTGGTTTGTCAGTGCCCACTGTCAGCTGAAATGTTCTTGCTGCTGCTGCTGCTGCCTGCAGCTGGGTATATTTTTCCATTTTGTGGGTATCATCTCTTTTCTATTTGCTTTGTTAAACTGTATCTTGCTGGACTTGACATTCACAGTATTTCCTACTGTAAATATTATTGGAAAACACATAAACATTAGATGAACGTGTAGAAGGCAGATTTTCTTTTTCTTCACGTGGATGTTTTTCATGGGCTTTTCCTCCCCTTTGCACACTTTAGCTTCAGAACCTGAGCTCTTCTTTCCCACACAAGCAGCTGATGCTTTTCACAAAGCAAAGGGCTTATCTTAGCTTCCTAATGAGGGACTTTGGCTTGTCTCATGGTTTAGAGATATCCACTGATAGTAAACTGTAGGCTGGAGGAAAGTATAAACCTTTTGCATTCCCTTGCTGTCAATCATTTGGAATTGGTGCATTGTAAGACTTCTAATATTACAGTTTTATTTACCCTGATGCATTAAAAGCCTAGCACAAATGGGTTCTAGAAGCATTTTTTTTTATGCCAGTTTTTCTGCCAGGAAACAAATGACTGTCCATTGCTTTCTCTAAAACAATGAGCTAATGAAAACCTTTGACAAGACAGTTCTTTAAGGGCTAACAGGAAGAACATTTTCTGTCCTGATAGTGCTTACATCATAATCATTAAAGGAAGCTGGAGATGACTCCTTTGGTTAGAAAGAAACCCTTTTGGTGATAAAAATAATATCTAAAGACCTCTTATGAGAAATTCAATCTATTACATCTGATATAATAAGGACTTTCCCTTGGACAAACGGGATCTTTTTTCACCTAAAGATGTTCTGCTTGGCTTTTTGTTGTCATGTGAAGGGTTGAAATGTGTTATGGCCTTTCTCTCACTTGCATTTATCTCAAACATTTTGACAGTTATGGAAACTATAACTAAACATACCCACTACAGCCAGGACTGTCTTGCCAACCAATATTGCTGGAGCAGCACATGTCATCCTAGGAACACCCAGGAGGTATGGAACAATGATGTGAAGGAATCAGCTCGATGCCTGTGGCTTAAGCAGAATTCTTTCCTCCTGTGACATTATCTGGATGCCAACTAATGTAGTTAGTCATGTATCTTATATGATAAGAGCCTGTGCTATAAACCTAAGAGCTTGTGGCTTGATCCTTATAGGATATGACAGAGATTTTTCTGCTCTTTTTTTTTTTTTCTTAGAAGCTAGTAAATTGAAAGCCGTTTATACCAGAGGATATTATTTACATCAGAATTGGCTCCGTGCTTCAGGAACAACCAAGTGTTTTGGAAGTGCCACAATCCCCCTTACGTTCTGCCTTCTGGGAAGCAGCAGCAGTCGTGGGCTGCTCTGAGTGACTCGGAGGGGTTTTGTTACAGCAGAGATTCCTTCAACATTCCTTCCAGTGTGATGGAAGCATTATAACCTCTATCTCCTGGTGGGGGTTATAAGCAGATGTAGGACAGGCCATTTGACTCTTTGCACAGTACTTCTTCCTTAACAGACTGTTTCCCTCCTGTGGAGCAAAGCTAGATGGGGAAGATTCCTTGGGGTTTATATCAGCTCATGATGCACCACTTGGATCCCTTTAACTCAGGCTGCAAGAGAAGCACTCAAACTTCAGAAATACAAAATTTCATATTCTTTGCTCATACTGAATATGCCTCTCTGGGTGCAAGTATATTATGTGTTTTCTATTGACATCAATTTGTAGGATACTTTTTTATTGGAACCCATGAATTACTAAGTACCTAAGATGGGATGCAAATGTACGTTGAATGGAGGCTGCACAAGCAAACATCAAACTGCATTTTCTGACTTTGTGTTTATCTGTAAATCTAAAGTAAGGTTCTTTCAACCTGCTTTTTGTGTTTGGGGTTTTTTCTGATGTAGTGTAGATGTAGGTTTCAGGAAAGCAAGCCACAACATCTAGGAGACAATGCAGTGGGATGAAGAATGCCTGATTCTGTTGTTTCTATTTAGCACATTTATTTGAAAGGTTAGCAGTATTGATTGTTATTGCTGTTTATTTTACTTTAAGAAGAGCTGCAGGGAAAGAATTAAAACATAATGGGAACTGTTATTTAGTAAAGATATATTGAACTGTATGCATACGTTAAAATATCACAAGAACCTAAATGTATTCCTTGTCAAACCTGGAGTCAGCATACAGCTGGACATCATAAATACATAGACCAAGATAAAAAACTAAACAGCACTGAGCAATTAGGGGGAAATGTGTCTGAATTTAAGCCCAGAAACTAAACATTGGTTGAATATACAATGCCTGGCAAAAATGTTATAAAAACTTGGGTGAGTCTCAAAAAATTATTAACACTTTTAGATAGTAGAAGCAGATACTATGTTCTCATCTATGATGGGATAAAGGAAAAGGCAAAATAAAACAGAGAAACAAAAGATGAGATGTGAATTGTCTAGTTCCACTAGGATATGTACCCATCACTGGCAAAGGGCGGCGAGGAAACCATAATGATTGTTTGTACAAAAAGCTGCTCTGTTTGGATCTGGATGACATCAAAGAGGAATATCTGACAGCTTCCCTTAGCTTGTCAGAGCATAATAGCAGCTTACACAAACAAAGCCTTGCCTGCAAAGAGACTTGGAATCACAGCAGAGGAAGCTTGTGTGAGAAACAGGGATGCTGAAAACAGAGCAAACGTGGGAGATGCTCCACAATATTCTAACGTGGTGTTTGAATTTCAAGCTCCATTACTGGTATCACTGTGAAGCCATAACAGTTTAGCCTCTGAGGAGATCTGAGCTCTACTAACTCATTTTTATAACCATTCTCACATAGGTATGAAGAAGGCTGATTTTATGTTCTTGGAAAGCCATTTAACAAGGACAAAGGAAAACCAATAAAGATAATAAGCACACATTTGAGCACTGTCAAAGGCCCTACCACTGGCTACAGCCAAGTTACATTGTCCCCTTTCCACTGTTCTAGCTGAGATCACCTTTTATCAAAATGAAAAAAAAAATCATACTGTTATTTCCATTTATCAAGGAAACATCAAAATTCTTGATCCTACTCACAATCAGGTAGGACCCCAAAACTGTAACTGATTTCAACCAAAGATCATGATGATTGCAGGAATTGAAATTTTGAGAAAGAATTGTGTTACCTTTTTACCTAAGGAGCTGAAATTACAAACTGGTGAGGTCATTAGGCGTAAGGAGTGGTCTCTTGGATATATGTTTATCCAGATTGGTAATTCTTATTTTGTTTTATCCTTTTCATTTGAATAATCCAAATTCAAGTAAAGTGATTTATTTTATCTTTTGTGTTCACCGTAACTTCCCAATAGTGGGGTTTGTGACCTTAGCAGGACAGAGGTCTGAGTAAAAGCTGCAGTTTGATATTCATTCATTCATTCAATAAAGAAAAATATCATTAATTCTCACATCAGAGGATTAGCTTGCAGAACTGGAAGAAAAAATAATTGGGAGAGATCTATTGGTGGGTTTTTGCTTGTTTGTTTTCACAGGTCACTTATTTTTGTTAATTAGTTTGTGAATTTTAGCTTTTCTAATCACTACTATGTATAAAAAAAAATCAAGATAGGTTTTTGCAAAATATGCAGAGTAGACTTTGACTTTTTTTCCCCACTTTTTCTCAGAGGTAGCAGGAAGAGGAAAGTTATTTAAACTTGTGCTTCTGATAATAAAAATCAGTGGAAAAATATACCTATCTAGTTACATTCCTACCATTTTAAATATGAGCTGCCACAAGAAGTAGCATGGCTTAAAGAGAGAGATATGTTATGCTTTGGAAAGATATTACAGAATAATAAAAGCCTAAGAAGGTGTGATTTGTTGTTATTACAATTAATTTTAATACAAATGATGTATCAGTAATGACCTTGACTCAGGAACATTCCCTAGAAAATGAATAAGTAGATGGAATAAATGACCTGTGGAAAAGTCTTGGGCCACCAGCTCTCCCAGCTGGTCATTAATCCCCTCAGGCTACAGACCCTGATCATTAAGGCTTAATTAATGTATTAATGCAGCGTTTAAATGCTGCACTGTATTTTCTTTTTGTATAATTAACCTTTCGGGACTATTTTATTAATGGAGAAAGGTTATATATGTTTGCCAGAGAGATGCCACATTATTTCTTTTACCTAGAGTAAACACAAATAAATTATGGAAAGCTCTTCATGCGTTTGGACGTTTCACACTCCGAGAGCTGTTGACGATTGGAAATGAAGGGCAAGGGCATGATTAGAAAGACTCATTATGTGCTGGTTCAATACTTGGGTGCTATTCTTCATGGCTGTGTTTAACAGAGCACTCTCAGCAGGGCAGGTAAAATCAAACTTTGCTGCTTCTGCCACAGGGAAGTGAAAAGGCAGAGGATGAGGGTGAAGTTCCAAGGACCTTATTGTGGCTTTCCAGTATCTTAAGGGGGCTATAAGAAAGCTGGGAAGGGACTTTTTAGGATGTCAGGTAGTGGTAGGACTAGGGGGAATGGGTCAAAACTAGAGGTGGGTAGATTCAGATGAGACGTTAGGAAGAAGTTCTTTACCATGAGACGCTGGCCCAGGTTGCCCAGAGAGGTGGTGGAAACCCCATCCCTGGACATTTTGAAGGGCAGGCTGGATGGGGTTGTGAGTAACCTGCTCTAGTGGGAGGTGTCCCTGCCCATGGCAGGGGGGTTGGAACGAGATGATTTTTAAGGTCCCTTCCAACCCTGACAATTCTACGATTCTAAGTGCTGGGGCCTTGGCTGTGGGCTCCGAGTTGGAGTTGACCTATGGATGAGTCCCAACCCAGCGGAATGTCTTGTTCCTCTAGCGGTTTCAGGCCCCACAAACAGAACCTGGTCCACCTGTGTGAGATCCTGCCTTCCCCCAGGTGATCGTGGTTGGGGTGGTGGGCGAGGCCAGAGCTGTATCAACCAGGAACTGACCACTTTGAGAGAAGCAACAAGGAGCTGATCAGTTATGGAAGAGAGTTCCTGTTGGGGGCAGCTTGTTGAGCTCTCTCTCAGTGGTGTGTTCCACCTTGACTGATTTGAGACAGAGAAGAGCAAACAGATGAAGAATAAAAGGTGAAACTATGCTGAGGGGATGTTGCTGGGTTTGGTGTTGGTCTGAAGAAGAAGAGAGCTGGCAGCACAGAGGGCAGGGCTGAGATGATAGATCTGAGAAGAGAACCTTGGAGAGCCAGGCTTGCTTGTCCTGGAGCCACTTGAGAATGGGTTTCTAGGGATGCTGTCAGGGATATTGCCAATGATTGTCATATGAGTGGTAAATGCTGCTGGTGACATGGTTGCCTGACCACGGCAGATGCTCCTTACAGGCTAGGACACTGGTTTCCTCAATGGCAGCAGCAAGAGCAAGAAACTGAGATATACAGTTAACAAGAACTGTCATAAACGTTAATTTCCTGTCACTGCTGCCAACAAGATGCAGTGCAAGTGGTCACAATTTAAACCTGTTTGGAACATAAACCTGGTCTTGCAATTTCTAAAGCTGATGAGGGGTTGCAAACATTCACTTTCAATTAGGGAGTTTCTGATTCCCTTATTAGCTAAATTTTTGAAAAATTATTTTTGCATCTGACTCAGAAATAATTAAGTTGTTTAATTCAATGGAGGGTCAAAACCACTTCATTTCTAGATGACTATTAAACCAATATTTATGTTCCTAAGGGTATAAAGCAAACTTTTTTTAATAGTTAAAACATATTTTTCTTCTATTTATGTCTAGATATTCTTATAGCTTCCAGCTGAATAACTAGACTGCATTGTGAGCATTCTTCCGCCTCTCAAAGTATAAATGTACATCTTTAAACATGAATATGATGCAATATTTTCACATAGACTATTCCAATATTAACCACTATTAAGTAAAATCTTCCCCTCCCCCATTTAAAAATAAATAACAGCTTGACATATAAATTCTCAGCTATGCATTATCCTCTCCATATGCAGAAAAAGACTTCCAAGCAGTTTGAAAATTATTAGAAAAAACCTTTTTTTGCTGTAAAAAGCATTGATTGTCATTTTAATTTGCATTTATCATCTTTTTTCCTTTAGGGATACAAATTTAAACAAAAATTCTGAAAATGTTGCTTTGTCAGATATGGATTTACCTTGGAACAAGGGACAAAATATTCAGCAAGGTTAATGGTAGAGAAGGAAGAAAGGTAATTAAATGTTTACTTTTGCCTTGATCTGACTTATCTTGTAATTTTCTTCCTTATTCTGCCTGTTTACTAAATAATGCGTTAAATACATTCCTGTTATTTGCACTCATAGGAGCAAAACGTAGGAACTTGATATCACAAAACAAGTACACTAGAACATATATTATTGTCACTAACATACCCTGCACAAAAGGCTGAAATAAATTACACTTATTCTTCCATTAGATGTTTTAAAATAGAAGGGGATCACCTTAAAATGAGTAAAAGTTGATCTATAACTGATTTGGAATAACTCTGGGGTTTGTCTCTTGAAAGGAAATGGGAGTATCTTCCAGTGACATTCCTGTAAATTTATATTTTCCCTGTAGATGACCAACCAGCTTTTATTGTGTTGCCTTCACATTTTAAAAGGCAAACGAAAATCAAGCCAGTCCCAGCTTTATTCTTACAACTATTGATGTTGGAGAGCCCTAAACTAAAATGTAATTTAATCTGTGGGAAAAGAATAGTGGGGAAAAGTTGAAATTAATTCATTAAGCTAGTACAGTTACATCTCCATTGTATTTAATTGTTGGATGGTTACAGCCTGTATCCTCTATCTGCATTTGTTTAATTCCACTGAACTTAAACTGCAGCACTGAAAGGTGTCTATGACAGGTTTCTGCCTCAGGCAGGGCATTTTGGGCAAATTTCAAGCAAAAATAGTATCTTTTCCTAAAAAAAGAAGTAAAATAAATATTGATGCTAAAAGCTTCCATTTCAAAAATCCAGCATTTCCTTTCCTTTCAGCACAGAGAAGGAATTTGTTGGGGCTGAGAGGGTGCTACCCATCTGTCTAGTATCAAGAGTGTGTCATTTCCCATGGGAATGCCAAGGTTGGCCCAAGCCTACAGGGACAGGGGAAAGACAAGAGCAAAAGAACCACTGCCAAAAAATGCATTTTTCCCATATTAAGTTGAAACTGCATAGCACTTGGCTTCTGTAGTGAGCTTGTTGTAACTTGCTGTTACTGGAGAGAGAGAAGTTTGTCTGTACTGCCAAGTAAAAATCAAGACTATGAACAGGGAGTTTCTGTCTTCTGCTTAACCTGCACTTCCCCCTGCTGATGTCCTGGTGAGGAGAAGGGAGTGGAATGGAAATAGTGGATAGCCTGGAGGCAAAGAGGGAAAGTGCAAGGTCAAGAAACAAAAGGCAGATGTTATTATGTTGGAAAATAGGACCCTTGAGGAATAGGAGACAAGAAGGTTAAGTAAGAGCTCTGAATTTGGAATAAAACCTACTTCATCTCCTCACCACGCCACTGCATTTCTTCCCTCTAGTGTTGGGAGGGGGGGAGAAAAAAAACAACTTTCCATAATAGAAGTCTTAAAATACATATGTTATAAAAGGGAACGTTTTAGTTGTCAGCATCTCATGCCATTTTCCTTATGCTTGTTAATGCCACTGTTTTGTTCTTGTGCTTATTTTTGTTTGAAGACAGCTCCTAACTGTTAGACTGGCAGCTCTGAGGTACCCTCTCTCAAGACTACAGCATTAAGGAGAACATTTCAGACATTTATTGCCAAATATATAAACTAGATGGGGAAATTTCTAAGGAAGCAACATAGAGACTGACAGAGAAATCACAAGACAGGAAAAAAAGTATGAAAATCTATTTGTGGTAGTTTATATTTTGGTGAGGAGATTGTTACAAAAAAAACCCAAAAACATATTGTGACCTCTCTTTTATTGCTTTGTTGTTTTCCTGGAGGTGATTATTATAGTCTCTTCATGTTGCTGTATGACAATACCTTATCTGGGAGGTACTTCAGATGTCAGTTTAGAACAGCAGGATGCATTTGGGTGTAAAAGTAAAATGTAGGGGGGAAAATGCCACTTCAATTAAAAAAAACAAATAGATGCTAAAAAAATCATACATTTCATGTACATATTTAGACAGATCCTTCAATATTCTGATTGGAATGGCAGGACGCAATTGTGTGTAAAAATAAAATTGCTGCAAATTGCTTCAATATGTCTGTGGTTAGGTTTGCAGTGAAGGATGGAGAAAGGCTACCTCTCAACAGCATCCATCTTCAGACAGAATGGAACTTGGCTCTGTACCCTTATTTATACACAGCACAAGCCCTCTACAAATCCACTCATGGTTTCAACAACGGACTGAATTTGATTAAATTTTGTGTTAAATTAGTAAGATTCAAAGTCCACTATACAACTGAAGTACAGTTAGCAAATGCTTCAGAGACAAAGTTCCAATGCCCCCACGTAAGTGAAGGTCGTAAGGGAAAACAAGCTCCTCTTCATGAAAGCCATTGCAGTTTATTTTTATAATTTACCTTTATAGCAAACAGTGTCTGCTTTTGCTCTTTGGTTAGAATTTCAGAATAAGAAATGGAAAAGTGCTTTTCAGAGAGCAGAGTATTTGGTTGAGCATCTGAGGTTCAGATGCTTCCCATTCCAGAAGAATCTGCTGCCTTACTTTTCCTTCAATCAGTGGCACTCAACTTGAAGCACAATCCTGGCAGAAAACTACCTATGAAGAAGGTTGGGTTGGGTTTTTCTTGCATATGCTGCTAGAATGAGGATTTACCCTTTCTCCTCGATTTGAGTCAAACAAAATCCACAGCTAATGCAGATTTGCCACTTACATAAACATAAAAAATGTCCTATATTTAAAGCAATCAACTGATACTTAACTGCACCCAGCTTTGTTGTTGTATAAGTTACAGCTGATTTTTAATATATTCCTTCCTACAGCTCAGCATTTTTATTAATTAAAGATTCCCTTTCAAGGTTTTTCTCTTTCCATCCTCCTTTTCCTGCCTCTTCCTCCTATGTGTTTATAAAGTTGTCAGTGAACGGTAGATGGCAAATTTCACAGTCTCAAATAAAGCTGCATTTGAAAATAATGATGATAATAGTCATGCATTACCCCATCACAGTATTTACTCAAACTTCAGTCTCATGTTATTGTTGAGATGAAAATTAAGCTAATTTTATAGGAGGATGTTTCTTTCAATGTTCCCTTTTTAAAACAAACTTGCTGCAGCATGTCAAAATATTGCACCATGTATGGCTGATGTACTGCAGTTCTTCATCAAATCTCTGATGCTATATAAGCCCCTGAAGTGCTGGGGTCTGGGCTGGGGGCTCTGAGTTGGAGTTGACCTGTGGATGAGTCCCAACCCAGCAGAGTGTTTTGTTCCTCAAGTGGTTTCAGGCCCCAGAGGCAGAACCTGCACAACCTGTGTGAGGTCCCACCTTCCCCAGGTGATCATGGTTGGGGTGATGGGTGAGGCCAGGACTATATCAACTAGGAACTGATCAGTTTGGACAGAGTTCCTATTGGAAGCAGCTTGCTGAGCTCTCTCTTGATGGTGTGGTTCCTCCCTTGGCTCTTGTGGTGGCTGATTTGAGATGGAGAAGAGCAAAAAGGTGAAGGATATGTAAAGAATGAAGGTATGCTGAGGGGATGGTGCTAAGTTCAGCGTTGGCCTGTGGAAGAAGAGAGCTGGCAGCACAGTCCTGCTGCTATGGGCTAGCTTGTATCTTTTACACAGATTTTCTTAAAGGATTATTGTACATCTCAAACTGTAATAACACGAGATTGAAAGAGACATATTTGCTTTACTGTTAATGATCAAGGGGTTAATTTAATGTCTGAGAAGTAGACAATAGATTCTTCTTGACTTCAGATAGTGCTGTACTGGATGCCATATACTTGATTTATATACATCTACAATGACATATCTAAACCAGTTATAGAATTGTTTTTGGCCAGAAGAGACCTTTAAGATCATCGAGTTCAACTGTTAACCCACCACTGCCAAGTCCACCACTTAACCATGTCCCTCAGCACCACATCTACAGGTCTTTGAAATTCCTCCAGGGACGGGGACATCACCATTTCCCTGGGCAGCCTGTTCCAGGGTTTTATAACCCTTTCTGTGAAGAATTTTTTCCTAATCTCAAATCTAAACCTCCCCTGGCACAACTTGAGGTCATTTCCTCTTGTTCTATCACTTTTTCCTTGGAAGATGAGACCAACTCCAACCTCCTTTCAGGGAGTTGTAGAGAGTGAGAAGATCTCCCCTGAGTCTCCCCTCTTCCAGACTTAACCCCAGTTCCCTCAGCCTCTCCTCATAAGATTTGTTCTCTAGACCCTTCACCAGTTTCATTGGCCTTCTTTGGACATCCACCAGTAGCTCAATGTCTTCCTTTTATCTTGTCTTGTTATCTAGACTTCTTCCATAGCTAGGAAGGAAAGAGATGTTTATTGTATATTGTTTAAGGTATTCTAAGGTAGGTGGTCTAGAGCACATATGTAACTTTAGATGGAGGACCAGGTGATTGGTCTCTGAGTACCCCTGGCCAATGCTTGGCTTCCCATTTTCTTTTCTTTTTGCTTTTTTCCCAGAAGGAAATTCTAAAATATTAGAGTTCAGCAAAACTTATGCAATTTAAAACAAAAGCTGAATTGATAAGAAATATTTAAATTGTTTAATGTTTGAAATATTTAAATTTTTAGCTGCTGATGCTTCTTCTGGCTGTGGTTATATGCTTTATATTTCAAAGTTGAGTCTTTTGATTTTTAATATTCTTAGTAATAGGTGTCCTAATTAGGGAGATAAAACATGTTTTTATCTAATTTGTCCAGTTTGATGTTCTCAGCCAACCTAATGTGTTGAAGCTTTGCCTAAAGAAAAGGTTTACTCTGTGGTAGAACACAGAACAACTGCTTGAGCAGGTTTGTGCTATTTTCTGCTGTATTCAAAACACCCATGCTAATTTAGCAGCAGCCTGAAAGTTCTTATGTTCTTATTCATTAGGTTGCTAAGGTCTCTGAGGCCAAGAGAAGGTTGAGCACCTTGCCCCTGACAAGTGAGCTGCCAAGGAGATGAGGAATATAGAGATGTGAGCAGGTAAGATGACTAGAAATTTGCTCAGTTATTGTCATAATTTCAAGAGATTTCATGTGTTCACCTAGAATGTCTCGATCCCATCAATCAGTGATATCAATAAATCATTTATTTTTACAGAGGACTGTCAGGAAAATTCTGAACAATCCTCAGTAACTTCTTTGCAACCTCAGGTAGAGGCAGTGCATGTCTGTCACAAGCCTGATGAGCTCTGGGCTCAAATAGCTGGAACTTGGATAGTTTTCTGGGCATACTGAAAAAGGGTCTGAATTTGTGAGGGAGAAAGAAAGGTACAGAGCTTACTGCAGATCCTGTGCTGCCTTCCTGGCTGCCAGAGGTAATCCCATGTTTGTGGGGATGGCATGGTTCACCACAGGCCATTGAATTCAGTTTGGGTTTTGATGGGCTTTGTTTGTGTATTTGCTTGCTTGCTGCTGTTGTGGTTGTAAATAGATCACAAAGTGTCTGGAGATGGAGGTAGATTTGGTTTTTGTGTGGTGGAAAAGCAAAGGGGAAAAATATCTGAAACTGAAGGCCCCACATTTGTTGACAATTAGATGGAAAAGAGATCTGTCAATTGCCATGGTTTCTGGAAATGAAAAAAAATCAGAGATGTGCTAACTGCTTAAGTGGTCTTTGAAGCATTTGTGATGGCAAGTCTCTCGTGTTAAATAGATGAATATTTTTGTTCTTACATCTACTGCTTTTCAGTAGCACTATTTAGAAAGCACACTTGAGTGAATTATCTTTCAGTGAATGCATCAGTCCTACGAGTCAAAACAGTGCTGTTCACGTGTGCCAAGGATAACCATTGCATGTGTGTGTATCTGAAAAACATTATTTACCCATTGATGTACAACACATCTGTATAGATGCTTGTAAGTTCTTAAAATTCATTTCATAAAATGAAGTCTTTTATACTTTTATACTCTATATGAATTGTTGATTTAAAAGTTGTACTGCAGATTATTATAAACAGCCTTGTGATGGTTACCAAGGTGGGATTCTGAGTAAGTCTACAATGGTTTCATGAGTCACTAGTGCGATCAGGGCCAACTCCAGGCACTAGCAGAAGAAGCAGTTGCCTGGGCAGCAAACTGGAATGGACAGGAAAACATCCACAGCTGAATTATCTTCCCCTAGCTATGCTATATGTCTGGAAGTCACTCTGGTTGGTTATATTGCCAGAGAGGTCAGGGTTCATAGCAGTTACTGCTGTGTGAAACCAGGGCTGGAGAAAAGAGGTGCTAAGTGTGACATGAAATTCTGCCATCCCATTTCAGCTCCACTTCTTCTCCTTATGTCTCCTTTTACTGTTGAAGGACCAGGCTCACCTCCCCATGCTTAGAGTGGCAAAATTCATTTTTATGTTGTGGAGAGGTCTTGAGCTGGTTTCAAAAGCAGTTATGCTAGCAGAACAGAAAGCAATTCAATTGCCATTATAAGAAACCTATTTATATGACCTTTATAAATGTCCATTGTATTTTTCCACTTTTCCAGATGAATGAATGCCATAAAAGAAAGTCTGATGTGATGAAAAATTCATAGAGTTTAAGACCTTTGAATTTCTCCTGATAGTTCTTTTATTATCAAATTTGACAATATCTTTCGAGAGGTACATCCGGTCTTAATTAAAGACTTCAAATTACAGAGAATCCATCACATTCTCTGAAAAGCTCTTCCAGTCTTAATTACCAGCACTGTTAATAATGTACAACTTATACATCATTAAAGTTTGAGCTCCAGTTTCCAGCTATTTGATCATTTGATACCTCATGCTGTTAATTTATGAACCCTCCAGTGTGACCTCTCTGTGTAGTGATCTATAGACGGATCAACTTCCATCCTAACTTTATCCTCCAAAATTGAAATAGAGTCTTCTCTTTAACATGGGCCAGATAAGAACCATCCACTGCCCTGAAGTAATATTCAGGCTAATTTTTAATGTATCAGCTTAGGTCCCACAAGGAACAGCTTCATTAATAGAGCATGTTACCTATTCCAGTTAGTTAAGCTTGTTACAACTAGCTTGGGTACCTGTGTGCAGGGCTACACTGTGTTATGTAGACATAACTGGTCCCTCTGGCAGCATTTACAAGTTAAAAATAATGACAGTAAAGGTACTCAGAACAACAGAGTACAGATGGAGAAGATACTTCAAAAGAAACCTGCAGGTCAAAATACATTAGCAGCAAAAACTGTAAGAAAATTGGAAACTTCCCAAAATTTAGCCTTTAAAGATCCTAGTTAAATCCAAAATAATCTAATACAAGCCCTGTATTTTAGGTCAAGAGAGAACACAGGTCGCTGTGCTGTCCATAATCCAGCCTAAGTCAATCACAACTTACTGGTATATTGTTATGACCTTAATATTCCTGCAGCTCTTTCCTCACATGGATTAAAGGAGGCCACTGGCAATCTACTTAACATTTAGCAATGTAAATATTAAAATTGACCAGTAACAGTAAGTCCTTGAGAAAGCGTTTTTTGCAACAACATTCAAAAATATTTGCAGCAATGAGCTCTTGAAAAAGCTTGATAGTCTGTACCTCCAACATTTTTACATGTCTAACTCTCAAATTGTTAAGCCTTACTTAGATGATTAAAACCAGTTGGCATTCTAGACCTCTCCTCCTGTAGAACAAAACATCAGAATTAGATGTGGAAGGATTCAACCAGCTGTACAAAAGCTGTCTACCTCAAAGTAGTTCTCAAAGAAGTGTTTTTTACTACTCTCCACCTCCATATATATATATATTTGCCTTATGCCAGGTGAATTAAACTGAGGGAAATGATCTCACTGGAAACTAATCTTTATTTTGTCAGGTGAGATTTTTGCAAAATCAGTCCCCTTACCTGGTTCGTCCTTGAAAAACATCCTTGTAAAGGATCCTGTGACATCCTTGAAAATAGGGGGAGATGGCAATAGGCAACCAGATAGGACAAGAGTGGTGGGTCACTCCTTTCCAAGGAGCCCACATTGACATTTAAAGTACTTGCAGAACCACACCTTTGCATTAAGGAGTACTTCAGAGTCATTTTATTAAACCGAACAGGACTGTGCCAAGTGAGATATCCCACTAAGGTGGATGAATGTGGCCTTTGTTGATGGCAAATCACTTATGGTTTTTACGTAATGGGTTACGTGTTATGTCAATTCATTCTACTGTGCTGCAAACTGAGATATTCCATTTTAACCCCAGAACTTGCCTGTTTCCCTGTGATAATGAGTGAACTAATATGTGTAACTCCGGCCCACGCTCCTTTCAGTGCACTTTGCTTTGTTCAAGTAAATACAGTGTTTGAATTCTTTGTGATGTAAATCATCTTAATATCTGTCTTAAATATTGTTTGGTTTATAAAAAAACAAAACCAGGGGATACTGTTAATCACTGCTGCCAACCTGAGCATACCCATATGGGTTGTAATCTGTAGCTTTCCAGTTTTCTAATGCTTCTAAAGCTGCTAAATATAAGCCTGTACATTAGTATAATGAGTAGAACTACAAAAAATATGCTTAGTGAAGATTTGTAGCTGTACTTTTCCACTATAATGTCTAATTTAGTATCTCCTTAATCACATAATTTGGAGACAATGGTGTAGATCATAACAGTTTTTATTTTCAGTCTTATGATTTAATTGCTACCTCTGTAGGTTCTGCTTGGCCAGTAAGAACATTTTTCATATATATCCCTCATGGGCTGGACAATATATTTTAAAATCTTTTAAAGCTAATTCTAATTTATGGCTGCTAGCAAATAAGAATAGTGTGTTAATAACTGCTGGTGGAAGGTCACCAGTGACGGGATACTGGGATTTAGGCACAGACCCAAAGCTTATGAAGTCAATAGGAAGGATTCATGGAAATCACAACAGTGATCAAAGCTACAGCTCTTCTAAAATGAAAGAACATGGAGTTTGTTATACTGCAGTCACAGGACAGGTATGTCTCTATGCTTTGATTCTTCATGTGTGATCTTTATTTGCAGTTCAAGGATAAAACTGTTCACAACGACGTTATATAAAGATTATCTACCTCACAAGATTCTGATGTCAAGTTCTTCTCCAGCCCAAACTGTATCATATATTTGATCACTCAAGTGTGTAGTGAACGCATCATAATCTGGTTCAAAACTTGATGCCTGGTCAGTTTAGTGTTGGGTTTTTTTGGTGGCTTGTTTTTATAGCTTTTTGCTGGGAGTGGGAGAGTTTAATGTCAAGAATTTCTTAGACTGCCAAGACATGAGGGCAAGGAAAAGATGACTCCTTCCTCTCCCACTCTTTTGGCTTTATGTTATGATTAATTTGCCAGCATATTGTATTTAGTACAGCAACATCTAGGCACAGGTTTCAAAATAGCCAAAATACAATCGGCAAGTCTTGAATACTTAAATGCTTCCATAAATACAACATTTATAGCATTAATCTTCTTTCACCAATTGCTGACGAGTTTCCATGGTGAAAAACGCGCATGGACGTAGATCTGCATAGACGTTACTCTGATGAATTTGATATCCTAAGAGTTTGGCACTGCACTGTTCTGGCCAGCTGCTGAGAACCTTCCTGAGGTCCTGCTGCTGTGCACAATGTCGGCCCTGATGTTTTGAAACCACTTCCAGGGAAGATTGTTGGATGAAAATGCTACCAAAGTACAAATAGCCCATTTGCTTCACACACGATGTCTGCGACAGTCATGAATGGACTTAAAATTACCCCTGCACGCAGCTGGCATTTTTAAGGTGCAGTTTCACAATCTACTTCAACTGGCCTAAAACCACAGTGCCCTGTTGCGTCTGCAGGAGCAATTATGTAGTAATGAGACTGCCAAGAGCTCTGACACAAAGGAGCTGGCAGGAGCTCACAGCTGGGACACAGAAAGAGCAGAGCGCCGTGGCTCTTGGCACTTGCTCCATCTGAAGCCTCTCCTCTGACAGTGACACCAGGCACTTTTCAGCCTCTGAGCACTCCAGCCTTGCAGGGTTGGAGAACTCTGCGAAGAAGAAGAGTCTTTGTAATATGGAAAAAAAAGTAATTTCCTTTCCTACTTTGCTTGTGCAGTGTGATAAAGTTAGTCATGCTAATTTTAGTTTTACGAAAACCAGGATATTCTTGCTTGCTTGTGTGTTGTTGCTGTTGCTTTTAAGTAGTTACCATTCCTAATTTAAAAAAAAACAACCCTTAAAGTAAATAAAAATAATATATAATAACAAAGTTAAATTTAAATTAAAAGCCCAGTAAGAACAGTATCACCACGTGCTGTTCTGCTTTTTTGTGTATACTCTACAATGCAGTTCCCCTGTATACACTCAACCCCCCAAAAGACAGGAACTTAGATATCAATTCTTTATAAAATTTATGTTTCGCCCCCTTTATTTGTCAAGTGTTTATTGGCAGCATCAGATTGCTCCCTCCAAAACTAGTTGACTAGCTAACAGTGTGGGGCTTGTTCATGGTCCTGCCAGGTGGGGTTACAGAGAGAGGAGGTGGACTTGGATATTGCCAAGGTCAGTGTCACAGGCAGAGTGGGAGACACGATTTGAAGGAATGATCTCTCCTCAGGGAATGTGGTTTATGTTTTGTTCCAATACCTGTTTAGAGTAAAATGTGAGCTATTCTGGGATGGCAAAGGGTCTAATTCCTGAACTCTAATATAATTAATTTATGTGTGTAAGCTTCTGTGTGCAGTTATAATAATGAAAAATAACATGATTTCACAGGATGCCCCTAGCTTGGAATAAAAAGATGTTGTATGCTGAAATGGGCAAGAGATTAAGTCATTTGAGAGTTTAGAGATTTTGTTTAGCATCCTTTAAAGGAGAAAAGATTATTGCACCCATGTCCTTCTGTGAAAGGTGGGTGCTTCTGACCAACAGATTATTGCATTAAAGAAGATCCTCATGACCACTGCATTGTCCTCCAGTGTTTGATTGTTGTAAACGGAGATGTGTATGAGAGATATTTCAATGAATTAGATCTACGAGTAGGTTTAGATTAAGAAGAGTGTATCTTTCAGGCCACAGTTAGGTGAAATAAGCACTGAGCCCTGCAATAGGGAGGGATTTCTGAGTGGTTAAGAACTCTCCCAAACCCTCTGCCTCTGAAACAAAACCTATGCTTTAAACTTAGGTGTTTAGGTACTTTTCCTACTCGAGGAGTCAGGCAGAAGTTTTGAGAGTCCACCGTTAGTGGACACCAAGTTACCTCTGTCCATACCCTGGATCTTTTTGTGTATGTGGATTGATGCCTCCTATTTGACAGCAGCATCTCATTCATGAACTTCTGAATTATTATCCTCTTTGACACTGGCAAATATTTTGTTGCAGTCCAGCTGATTATCCTACTCTTCACTTCCATCTGTTAGCACTTGGCCTGTACTCAAGCAGGATAACGTTGCTAGCAGTTTCAAGATCATTCAGAGGGCTGATTGTGGTATCCATGCAGAATGCTACCCCTGAAGCAGTACCCCAGAGCTATCACCACCAACAACCTATGATTTCTTACACTAAGAACTTGAAGTGACAGCGAGGTCACTTTCCCATGAGTCAAAACTCATTTTCTTGGTAGATATTTTGCAGCATCTTTGTCCTGCTGATAGCCCACCAGCCTTGCTTTTCAGCTATTCACAGTTATGAAGAATAGTTGAAAATGTAACGATATAAAGCAATTTGTTGCCAGATGGTCAGTGTTTCTACAAATAAAACTGTAAATGGTAACTTTTAATAGTCACTTTCACAATTAACAGTTCTGAAAGTGACCTTGGTTTTACTGACCACTCTTTAAACAGCATTATGCAATCAAGTAAGGCAGAATGCCAATGCTACTCAGGTTCATTTTATGCAAAAGTTGTTTACAATCAAGGGTCACTATTTCTAATTACCTAAATCCAACTCCTTTGAAGTTTGCTACACTTAATTGTTTCTCCCAGATACCAGTTTCAGATATTCAGATACCTGAATCCATGAGGTTTTGGTTTGATTTGGCTTTTCCAGTTGTAGTAGTGGGTAACTATGGGTCTCTGCTGACTATTGAAAATTACTAATAGAAAAATAATTGAGTACTAGTTCTGCCACTATTGTTATTTGGGTTTGGTGTTGTGGGGGTTTTTGTAAGCAAAAATACTTGAAAATGGCAAAAAGTAAGTAGCCTATACCAGTTAAAATCATACATGGTTAAAGATGCTCTTGTTTTGCAATTGGCTTAGCAGAAAATGAGCCTTAAGTATTCAGCCAGTGCATCTTTGATAATGGGAAAGAGCTCCCACAGAAAAAGCAAAATGCCTTAAAAATGCCCTCTCTGCCTTAGAATTTTAACCAAGTTTTACTTATATCATTTGTGAATATGTGGGGCCAGTCAATAATTCATCCTCATGCTTCTCCACAAGTATCACATTGCAATTGAACACTGTGTATGTAATGAGCTCACCACAGAGAGTGAGAAGGGCTCTTGGGAGAGCTTTGCTCTTGCTTTTAACCTAACACAAGCCCTCCACATGTTCTGCTAATTCAAAATTGCCTGACAATTTAAGGGAGAAGTCATTCTTGGAGGCTTCAATACGTTCCAGAATGGGTCAGCCTTGGGAAAAATGTAATGGGTACAATGCTGGGTATAATGGGAATAGAAAGAAACAGATTTGGGAGGTTCTCATTTGCAGTGTATTCCACTCCATTTCTACTGACTTAAAGAGGAATGTGGCCTCTATTGTTGCTTTACATTTCCCTTTGCTCTCCTCCTGGAATTACTTCCCCGGTAGCATGAAAAGGCAGAATTTTAACAGATTCAAGGTCAGGGAATTATGTGCTGATCTTCGGTCATTATGCAAATTTCTTCTGATGGGAAGATATGATCCAGGCAATAATCAGTATTTTTCCCTCTTAAACCAAGTCCATAGGGCACCTCTGAGAAGATTAGGATGGTTCTAGCCATAGTTCATCATTGATGGAAATGTGCATAATTTAATCCTTCTAAGGTGCTCTCCAAGCACAAAGACACAGAATCAGTATCCATAATGTATGGCTTTTATATATTCATATATTCATTTAAAGACAGTTATACATTGAGTAGCTTCAGAAATACTTAAATATGCAACTGTATTTTCTAAGATACTGGTGGGGAGGAGGGAGGGGAGAAGTTAAGAACAACACAGGCTATGCCTGGGGAAAAAGTGGTGACTTTTGCTACCGTGATGATTAAAACCCATGTCCTTTGAGGTACATAGTCAGTGGTAACACATACCCAAAATCTCACCCCCCTTTCTTTCCTACAGTGCACTTACTACTACTGAACAGCAGGCAGGTATCGCACCAGGCAGGTTACAAAACCAGGCTCTGAAAACCATCATGGGCAGCCCAAACTGCGACCCAAACCCCAGAATGGTGTTACACGTACGTCTTGACTCTCACGGGAGGACCAGAGGCACCTGGCGGGCTGGCCAGCATCTTCTACCGGCCTTCAGCGCATCGCTGACCCCGAACGAGGTGAGGAGCAGAGGTTTTTACACCTCATTACGGTTTTATACTTGACTTCAGAAGCCTTCGGAAGAGCTGAGTAAGAACCATTTTAATGCGCCGCATAAAGTGTCCGCGCAGGGAGGTAGTTAGAAAAAGCGGGACCGCTCCGACAAGCAGATGCTGCGGATCCCCGTGGTTCCTGAGATACGGGCGCTCTTACGTATCTATTCCCCGCTCGCAAAGTTGCTCCCCATGGGAGAGACGGCTCCCGCCGCCCTGCCCAGCCCTTCCCAGCCCGCTGGCCCCCGAGCCGCCGTCGTCCCGTCCCTTGCCATTGCCCCGGCTGGAAGCCGGTCCGCGGCGGGGCGGCAGCTGCCAACCGGCCGGGCACGGAGGCGACCCCCCCGTGGCATCTTTTCGTCTGCGGAGCCCTCTCACACCTGCCCGCTGCTCCCCGCTCATCCCCGGACCCTCCCTCGCCGCCCCTCACCGCGGTGTCGGGGCAGTCGCCGACGGAACACTCCCGGGCGGCGCGGCCCCGCCTCCCCCCCCGCTCCCGGGCGCGGTCTCCCCCCTCTCCCTCCGCTCTGGTCCCGGCCCTGCCCCCGGGCGCATCCGCTCCGCCGGCAGCCCGCTACCGAGGCGCAGGGACGGCCGTGGCATCGGCCGCCGGGAGCGGCGGCAGCTCACGCAGTCGCAGGGAAGAAGGAGCAGCCGGGAGCACGGCGCGGAGGATCGGCACATCCCCGTTCTCGCCGGGGGC
>VYZX01007888.1:311-11014 GCA_013401335.1 Brachypteracias leptosomus | reverse complement strand
CTGCCCGCGCCCGGCGCCGCATCTTCTCCACCATCAACTCCCGGGAGCCGCAGGCGGAGGGCAGGGACCCGAAGTTGCAGCCAGCCCGGGGGGAGAGTAGCGGCAACGCCGAAAGGACCGCAGCCGAACGGGACCACCGCAACCGCCACTACCCTCAGCCCCGACTCCCCGCGCCCAACCGGGGGCTGGCCCCGCGCTCCGGTCCGGCGTTGGCCGGGGGGCAGAGCGGCGTGGCCCCGCGGCCGCCCGGACCCCGCTGCGGTAAGACGGGGCCGGGATGGGGGGCTTACACTGTCGGGGACCGCGGCCGTGGGGAGCGGGAGGTACCGGGCGCGGCAGGGGAAGAGCCGCCGAAACTTGTCCAAGTTGTGCGGACGCGGGAGGGGCGGCGGCGGCGGCGGAGGGCGCCCTCTGCCGGCCACGGGCGGCGCTGCGCCGGGATGGGGATGGCGCCGGGACCACCAGGCTTCGTCCCGGGGCTGGCGGGGAGGTCTCGGTGGCTGTTCTGCCTCCTCACGCCTTCGTTTCATATAAGCCACGCGTGTGATTTATATGCATACACGGAGAATTTTAATTTATGTGTTTAATTTGAGCTCCGTGTAATTTTGGTGCCGTGTTTTCCGGTTTATTTTCCTGGGTAGCTTCTGGTAGCGTCAGAGGTAAGTGTGCCCTGAGACCTCACGCAGGGAAAGGAGAAATAAAACGGTCTAAAGCAGCCAATCTGAGTTTCTCTTTTGCCAAAGATAAATTTTGCGGAACTTTGGAAATACTCCTTTTTGTTTTAATTTCTGTGAGAGAAAAGGTGTCTTGACTCATCTCACCTAGAAAACCAGCAATACTTTGTTACCTGAAGTACTTGAAGTATGTTCTGATGCCTACACAGCTTCAGAGAACTTTTGTTTCTGTTTTCACAGAAGGAACCATCATGCAAAGTGGAAGGAAACCCGAAACTGCTCTTTTAACAAGAAAGTCTTGGCTTTCTGCCTCTTTCACATGTTTTCCTTTTGCTTCATAATGGGAGGAGCAGGATTGTCTGAATCACTGAGGCAAAATTTAGGCTGAAGAGATGATGAAAGAAGACTTGAAAATATGTCCATGCTCTATGACTATTAATCCAGACTCACCTTTCACAGAGGGAAATAGTGGTTAAAAGCGCTGCAGTTTCATCAAAAGGAGCTAATGGAGGATCAATGCTGATATTTTATTCTTATTATTAATTTTTCCTTCCTGCTCTCCCATGAGTCCCAAGAGAAAGATGTAACAAGTGTGTACAGAAATGAAGATGAGGGGAAGGCTGAAGACAATTCACTTCAGTTTTGGAGTCTGTTTTCCAAGTGCTGTAAATTCCCTCTTTCATCAAATGCAACACATTGTTTTAAATAAATTGTATCCTTTTGTGATCAGTGGAGTTTTTGTCAGCTCTAGAAGTGGAATTTGACCTGATTGAAAGCTCTTTTAAAAAAGTAATTGTATGGCTCCAATTCCTGTTTTTTCAAGTCAAGGTTTTCAACTTACCCAGAGATGGTGTTTCAGTCTCTTCCTGTGCATTGTCAACCTGTGGTTTTTAGGCGTATCTTAGAGATTTTACTTTTCCCCTAATTTTAGTATTTATGCTGTAGTGTTGTGCTTGAGAAAAGTGTGAACAGACAAATCACCCGAGAATTAAGTTTTCAACAGCCTTTTTGTTTCAGAGTTGTAGCTCAGGTTACAAGTAATCTGAGTGTCTGTGAGAATGCACAGTACACGCTGAGGCTTTTCTCCTAAAAATATGCCTTAAGATGTTCATTTTTGTCCTGACTGGATCAAAGTTTGACATCTGAACATTGTGTTTTGTTAGGAAATGCATGCCTGGGGAAGAGGAGCTGCCTAATGGATCATGGCTCTGATGTTTGCGGGGCATACTTTATTTCTAGCATTAATGATGTTTGCTGTCTTCACTTTGGAAGAATCTGTAAGCAATTACTCTGATTGGGTGACTTTCATAGAAAATGTAGATCAATACGAAAAGCAGCAACTTGAAGGTCTTAGTGCTGAGCAGAAGCTGAGGAAACCAGTTCTCCATCCGAGCTTGTATTTTGACGCTGAAGATGTTCAGGTGCTGAGGCAGAAGGCTCATAGCAGCCATTCCCATCTATTTAGAGCCATCAGGAGTGCGGTGACAGTCATGCTATCCAACCCGTTGTACTACCTACCTCCACCCAAGCACGTTGATTTTGCTGCAAAGTGGAATGAGATTTATGGTAACAATCTGCCACCTCTAGCGTTTTATTGTTTGCTGTGCCCCGAAGATAAAGCTGCTCTTGATTTTGCCCTGGAGTATATGGATAGAATGGCTGGCTACAAGAACTGGTTGGTGGAGAATGCACCTGGAGATGAAGTGCCACTCGGTCACTCCCTAACAGGATTTGCCACTGCTTTTGACTTCTTGTATAATTCACTGGATAATGAGAGAAAGCAAAAATACCTGGAGAAGATCTGGTCTGTGAGTGAGGAAATGTACGAGTACTCCAAGGTTCGTGCCTGGGGAAAGCAGCTTCTCCATAATCACCAAGCCACCAACATGCTGGCTTTGCTTATCGGGGCTTTAGTCGCAGGGGTGGACAAAGGATCTCGGGCAAATATTTGGAAACACACTGTTGTTGATGTGATGGAGAAAACAATGTTTCTGCTCAACCATGTTGTAGATGGGTCTCTGGATGAGGGAGTAGCTTACGGGAGTTACACAGCCAAGTCAGTCACCCAGTACGTTTTCCTGGCCCAGCGCCACTTTGGTATTAACAACCTGGGGAATAACTGGCTCAAAATGCACTTTTGGTTTTACTATGCCACCCTATTACCAGGCTTCCAGAGGACTGTGGGCGTAGCAGATTCTAATTACAACTGGTTTTATGGTCCTGAGAGCCAACTGGTTTTCTTGGATAAGTTTATCATGAAGAATGGAGCTGGCAACTGGCTGGCACAGCAGATTAGAAAACACAGGCCCAAGGACGGGCCAATGGTGCCGTCCACTGCACAGAGGTGGAGCACATTACACACTGAGTTTATCTGGTACGCTGCTGAAATCACTCCTCAGCCACCTCCTGACTACGGTACTGCTAAAATGCATGTGTTTCCTAACTGGGGAGTTGTTACTTATGGGGCTGGATTGCCCAACAGTCAGACAAACACCTTTGTGTCCTTCAAGTCTGGAAAACTCGGTGGGCGTGCTGTCTATGATATTGTTCACTTTCAACCGTATGCCTGGATTGATGGGTGGAGAAGTTTCAATCCAGGCCATGAACATCCTGATCAGAACTCTTTCACTTTTGCTCCCAATGGGCAGGTATTTGTTTCTGAGGCTCTTTATGGACCTAAACTCAGCCACCTGAACAATGTCTTGGTCTTTGCTCCATCTCCGACAAGCCAGTGCAACCAGCCTTGGGAGGGACAGCTTGGTGAGTGTGCCCAGTGGCTGAAGTGGATTGGTGATGAGGTTGGAGACTCAACTGGAGAAATTATAACAGCCTCCCAGGCTGGGGACATGATGTTTGTGGGCGGCGAGGCGGTATCTGCTTACACGTCAGCAATGAAGTTGAAAAGTGTGTATCGTGTTTTGCTGCTCTTAAATTCCCAGACATTGTTAGTAGTAGACCATATTGAGAAGGAGGAGGACTCTCCTGTTGATTCTGTCAGTGCCTTTTTTCATAATCTTGACATTGATTTTAAATACATACCCTATAAATTCAAGAACAAATACAACGGAGCTATGATGGATGTGTGGGATGCCCACTACAAGATGTTTTGGTTTGATCATCATGGGAGTAGTCCTGTTGCTAGGATACAGGAGGCAGAACAAGCTGCTGAATTCAAGAAGCGATGGACTCAGTTTGTAAATGTTACCTTTCCAATGAAAAACACACTTACAAGGATTGTTTACCTTTTCCATGGCCCGTATGTCAATGTTTCTAACTGTAGACTCCTAGATAATGCAAAATCTGGATTTCAGATTTCGCTCAGTGTCAACAACACTGAAAATACCATCTCTGTTGTGACTGACTATCAGAATTTAAAGACAAGGTTCGATTACTTGGGATTTGGTGGTTTTGCCAAAGTAGTTCATGAAAACAAAGTGACCAAGTTTGGTCTAGGCACTGAATCTGTGAAAAAACAGGTTAAAAATCATAGAGTGGTTTTCCCGTTTGGATTCAAAGTGAACATCATTGCAGGGTTGATTTTGGGGGTTAGTTTGGTCATACTGGCTTTTCAGTGGCGGTTTTACATATCCTTCAGTAAAATGTTGCGTTGGATCCTGATTCTGGTTGTCACACTGTGGCTTATTGAACTGGTGGATGTGTGGAGCATGTGTACCCAGCCCCTCTGTGCAAAATGGAGCAGTGACATGACGAGGCTAGACCATGATAAAGGCAATAAAGCCAAACAATTAGAAGGAAATCCTGTTGTTTTGCCAGATGTGATCATTACTTCACTTCCAGCTTCTGGTGCAGAAATTTTAAAACAGCTGTTTTTCAATAGCAGTGACTTCTTATACATCAGAATACCCACACCCTATCTCGAAATTCCCGAGACTGAGTTTGAAATTGATCCCTTTGTAGACCCATGTGAATGGAAGGTTTCTGATGTCCAGAGTGGTCATTTTCGTCTTATCCAAGGGTGGCTCCAGTCTCTGGTTCAAGGCACAAAGTTACATTTGCAGAACATTCATTTATATGAAGCAAGCAGAAGTAAAATTGCTCAGCATTCTGCCGTAAGCAAAGACAAAAAGAAAAGATCCAAAAAGAGAGAATCTCTGTCAGAGCAAAGAAGCAGGGCAAGAGGGAGTCAAGACAAAGATGCTGAATATATTAGAGAACTGAGAAGACATCTCATCTATTACCCAAATGCACGACCTGTGCTTAGTTTGAGTAGTGGGAGCTGGACTTTAAAGCTTCCCTTCTTTCAGGAAGTCCTGGGACCATCGCTGAGAGCATTATATATAGTAAGGGACCCACGGGCATGGATCTACTCAATGTTGTACAAAAATAAGCCAAGCCTTTACTCCTTGAAAAACGTCCCACAACACTTGGCTGCAATGTTTAAAGGGGAGAACGGGAAAGGGAAATGTAATTTAAATGAAGGCTATGCCTTTGAATATGAATCATTAAGAAAAGAACTTTCAAATTCTAATTCCAACGCTGTTTCTGTGTTGTCCTATTTATGGCTAGCAAACACAGCAGCAGCACTGAGGATAAATGGGGACTTGCTGCCAACAAATTACCAACTAGTCAAGTTTGAAGATATTGTGAACTTTCCTCAGAAGACGGCTGAAAGAATTTTCACCTTTCTTGGTATTCCTCTTCCTCCTGCTAGCTTAAACCAAATATTATTTGCCACCTCCACCAGTCTTTTCTATCTTCCTTATGAAGGGGAAATTTCACCAAGTAGCATCCATGCCTGGAAAGAAAATATGCCCAGTGAAGAGATCCGACGGATTGAAGATATCTGTTGTTCTCTAATGGACCACTTAGGATACCCAAAGTTTGTAGAATAAATGCTGCCGGTCAGCAGAAATTTGCACTAATGATCTCTGACTCCCAATTTGTGGATAAATATTAGAGAAATTTGTTTATTCTTGTAAAATGTGTACAGTCTGCTACTTTCAGAGAGATTATTTTAAGAAAAAGATAGTTGTTCCTGCAACTGTGGGTTGTTGGGGGTTGGTTTTTTTGTTTGGTTTGTTTTTTAAAAAAACCTTGTAACTACTTTTGCTGCCTTTCACAAAAAGCTGTGTGAACCTTTGAAGAACTACCAGCTGGGGACTCTATAGCTCAGGGGATTAGTAATAGAATATGGAGCTTTTCACCTCCAGCTCACCAGTTTGACTCCAGCCCAAGTGGTTAGGTCCTGAAAGTACTTGCCCTCTGATGATTGTGTGATGGCTTATATGAAATTAAACTGGTTAAACTGGCCCAGTTCCCAGTGGTGCCCCCTTGGGCAGGTTTACTGATGCGTTGTCTGTGTCTCACTGGTCACTATAGAGGTGAAAAATAAAACACAAGCTGAGATTTAAGGCTGTTCAGCCTCCCTTCACTGGGAGGAAACAGCATTTGAGTGAATCTAGTTCCTTATTTACAGTCTCAGCAGACAGGCCCAGGACTGGAATGGACATGGATATTGAGTGTCATTGTAGGATATGGTTCTTTCAGCTCAGAGATGTAGCACTTAAATTGGGTTTTGTGCTTTGATGAAGAAAAGACTTCATTCTCCGTGCCTGACCTGTGGTACCCTTGGTGAGCATGAAGTAAACTATCCAGAGAAAAAGAAATGGGACAAAATATAAGAAACCAACAAGATCTCCTGAACAAGCAGTTAAATTTGGAGAAGATTTTGTGTAGTTTTGACCTGCCTCAACCTAACTTAATTTTTAAGGTTGTTTGTTAACATCTTGGCTCCTTGCACTGCTCTATCCTGTACCTCTTGTCTAAGGGGTTATGCAAGGATATTCTCTTTTTGAGTGAGACTCTTACATCCTTCTGTGTTGTAACACATTTCTCTGCTGATTCTTGTGCATAATTTCACTGAGACCAGTGCAAATATTTGCTGTCATTGTCAATGGCTTATTGTTGATGTCTGCATAAAATGGCAATCTGAGATTTAGAAGATCTTAAATAAATCTCCGGATTTGAGGGATGTTTTGCTTTTCTGTCTAATGAATTTCTGAAGGACAACCACAGCTAACCTCAGGTCTTTCAGAGAGGGGAGAGATCTGAAAATCACCTGTCCCTCAGCCACCTCACCTTTGAGTGATGTTTCCCTGCAGAAACTATTTCCAAAGTTGTCTGATTTTTATCATGATTGGTGTTTCTTTAACATGGTGCTGTGATATGATACTGGTTTGGAAACAGAGAGGCTTGATAGGATAGATGTGTCTTTGCCACAGCTCATTTTCTTCTTGAGTCCTACCCTTTGCTTGTGCATGCCCATTAAGAAAAAAAAAGAACCCCATTTCCCAATTTAACTTGCTCAGCATCCTTTGGAAATGCATGCATATTGTAAATGTCTGCAGATGTGTAAATCAGATCACAAAGAGACATCTGTTTCCTTTACCATCTGTCTTTTATTACAAATGGAATTGTCTTCAAATACGCTTCCGTTGGTTTGTGGGAGCTGGGATCAGTTTGGGCTTATGATATTGAGATATGTGTGTAATTACTGTTTATTTGGGTGGTAAGCATTAGACATTGTCAAAAAGTGCAGTGAGTTTCCTCGTACAGATGACAGGTACCCTTGCTGATTTGTAATATAAAGGAGTTCTTGCCTTTCCTTCTAATCATCTTACTCTTATGTCCTTGTCTTACCCCAATGTCTTGTCCCTCCCACACATACATTTCACATCCTTTGCAGCACTTGTGATATCTCATTTTGACCTAGATAAAAGCAGCTCTTTCTGGGCCAGTCATTGGTATGTCAAAATAGGCCTCTAGCACAATAAAGCTATTGATATTTTGCAGTCTCCCTAACCACAACTTAACCGTCATTTACTCTCAGTAGTTGTTTTTCCCCCTTCAGTCCTAGGATTCACCCTTGGTTAGGTGGAATGTCATACTAAACAAGTTAATATACACTGACATCTCAGTGAAAATTTGGTTTCCAAGTATCATTTTCTCAAATTGGTTTTCTCTGAAGCCATTTTTGATCTTTTGTTAAAAAAAAAAAAGTATTGATGTCTGTACAGTCTGTATTTGACAGAATAAGTTTCAGCATTTGCTTTCTATTTCCAGGATTTACACTCTGGAATCAGAACAAATAAAAAGGCTTTTCTCTGTCAAATATTTTAGGGCAGCCAAAGGTAAGAATTAAGACTGACTGTGTATTTGTGGAAGTAGAAAGAGACCTTTAAATCCCTTCCTCAAAATGACATATGGAATTCCACAATAGCCTATAAACCAACTTTTTGTGGGTTTTTGAGGTGTTAGGGTGGATAGAATCATCTCCTGGGAGCATCATCTGTGCTGCTTTTGGAATACAGGTTATCCCATGCACTTAGGTTCATAACAGTGGTATTGCTGTCACTAATCATATGCAAGATTCAGGAGCTATTTCTTTTCTGTACTGTACTTTCCCAGTTCAAAGAATGCATAATCTATTGTTCAGATTTCATTGCATTGTGTATTTCTTACACAGATGTAAAAAAGGTAGAAGAGAACTCTGATCTTTATTTTTAGATCTCATTGTGAGGGCAAATGCATTACAATAATTATGCTAAAAATATGCAAAAGGAAAAGCAGGGGCTTTGAAGACAACAGAGTAGGGATGCCTCAGGTATGGCAAGTCCCTGGTTTTCAATCAAGTAATTATTTTATTGAGGTTTAGATGATAAGGTACATGACCAGTTGACCAAAGTTAGTACCAGAGGGGAGATATCCCGGTTGAATGCCTTTGGGTTGAGATTGTGGCCTCCTACCTAGGTAAATAGCAACCCAAGGCACAGCAGAAAGCTGAATAAACATTCATATGGTTGACAAAAATGCACACTAAAATATGCAAACCTGGGACTTCATAGAATAAATTTCAGTGGCACCATCCATAAAATGTCAGTTGTGGTATGGAGAAGCAGGAATGCTAGGAAGGCCTGGTGATAAAAAAGAATTTTAAACCCCCTTATTTTCTCTATTAAAGGATAAACCCCAGTTTTGTGTCTGTGCTGATCTTAAATCAAATTAGTCATTAAATCTTTTTTTTTCTCTTATGCAAGTGCTCCCATTGAGGCCGATGTGGCTCCATGTATGAAGAATGTGAGTGCAATTTTGTAATATGAAACAACAGTGTGGGTGTGCAGAGTTATCCTCAAAATTCTCTTTTGTCACTAGCATTCAGAGGAGGAATAGTCACTACATAGACACAGACATTAACCTCCCCTTGTTCCATATAGTAATGCTTAAGACTGTCAGTAAAATTGGAGAATTGTTGGGACTTTTTGAAAAGCATGTCTGTTTAGGTATGTTGTATTGAAAAGTTTTCTGGTGCTTTCAGTTACACTCTCATAAAGATATTCATGAAAACTAGTCTCAGTACTTTACCTTAACTTTTCTTCCTTTTTCTCCCTGTGTTAGATGCTGATAATTATTTGTAATATATTGTGGTCTGAACTGTCCAAGCTCAGCTACGATGTTGACATATTTTTAAGAGGCAGACTTTATTTAAATGCTTATATCTCAGAATCATATTTGGAAGCCTATATTTGGAAAATACATGCAGAGGAAAACATTTCAGTTATTTACTTCGTAGCTAAGTGACATTGGCCCTGGGGAGATGAAAACGGGTCTTAGCATTCAGAGTTCTATCAAAATGCATGAATCTATAGTCTCTGAGCATACCTAAATGCCTCTGTTGCTCCCAGTAGGCTTTGTCCAAGAGCAAGGTCTGTGGAGGATCAGTATCATGATCAGATTGGTTCCTTTCCCCCTCTTAGCAGGCAGTTGCCAAGCAGTCCTTGTTGGATTTATGTTTGGGCAGTCAGTTTGTGAGATCCGAAGTTTAATTTCCATAAAAGATCCTCAATTATATGTAAAATATGCAGCACAACTCACTTGACAACAGTGTAATACTATGCTGATAGTGTTAGAATGCAAATCAAACAAAAAGCCTGCTTCAGGTTTTATAAAGTTATTGGTGAGTGATTTGTAAAGCTGCAGTTATGGATCAGATTTATTTCTTTTTTAGCCATACGAGCAGTTTTTACATGCTGTTGAAACTTAATGATGTGACTACTAAGGGACTCCTGGCTCCACCTGACAGTCAATTATTTCCATTATTAGTCTTAGAGACACTATTTATTTGATGAATGTGAACATACGTAATCTGGAATAATATAATATTGTGTTTGCTGAAAACATTTGAACTGCACAGTTCAAGAGTAAGGTTAAAAATATTTTAACTCAATATTTCTGTAAGTTATAAAAATTAGCCCCTTTGTGGGTGGCCCATATGTTGGGTTCCATATGTTGGGATATTTGATAAATAGAAACTCTGTTATTTATTTAAATGACTTAGAAGAAATTTATCAGAATTATTTCTTTTTAATTACCCATGAAATTATTTTCTTCAAGAGGATATGTACTGGATCTTAACACTTCTATGATCAGGGCATCATAAACTTTCCTTCCTTTCTCTGTACTCCTTTTAGCTTTGGTTCACACTAAAACTTTGTTTTAATCTCACCATGAATGGGCTGTTTTCCAAGTGAGGTGTCTCTCTGGACACTCTTACACTCTCAAATTCCATTTCATTCTATTTCAGCATGGAATATTGTGGACTATGTGTCATGGATCAACTCCCTAAATTGTGAGCCATTCAGAATTGGGCCGTAAGTGGAATAACGTCTTGCTGAGCTCAGTAAACGTTGTGCCATTGGCTTCAACAGGACCAAAATCCTGTCATCTACTATCATCAAACTATTGTCATCTACTTAGCCTGAATATTCAAAATCCAGCAGAATTTACAGGAAGTAAATGCCTCAAGTGATCATGGAAGGTTACTGTTCTTGTTATTTGATGAAAAAATGAAATACATTTTAATAATAATAGAAAAAATTGCTTTGTAACTCTAATCACAGCTACCTGTAGGCTGTCTGATACACTTATAAAAGGAGGTGTAGAAATAGATACTCAAAATAATGTACAAAGCACAGTTTCAAATGTCAGGACTTTGATTTTCTTTAGCGAGGA
>VYZX01007887.1:1528-22120 GCA_013401335.1 Brachypteracias leptosomus | reverse complement strand
AAGGTAAACCCACCACAACAGTCCAACCAAAATGAAGAAAAAATAGAAAGAAAAAGCCTTTTTACACTGACCGGCTCCTTTAATTTTCATCAATCTTGAGGTTATTTGTAGCACTAATAAGTGCAAGATTGTTCCTTTCAGATTCATTAATCTTAAGGTTATTTGTAGCAATAACAAGTCCAGGATTTTCTGACAGAAATGTGATTTTCATGTGATGTTTTTGCTTCAGGCAATCAGAAATGCAATTAAAAAAAAAGAAAATGTAGGTTTACTCTTCAAATTTTTCTTCAGGCTGTATACAAATTTATGATTGATATACCTACATTTTGCCTGGCATGAATAAAATAATGTATCTTGTGGATCATCACGGAATCCTAATAGTGCCATACAGAGGTTTCCTAACCAAAATGTATAGTGAGCTGTGTACACACCAGTAAAGGAGCAAGTGTGATAAAGGGAAAAATACTGGTCAGAACCAAATTGATACATAGTTCTTTATAATCTAGTGACCATTTATTTGAATGTAGAGATCATTTAAATGAATTTAAGAAGTTAATTACAATTGAAGAATCTGTTTAGCATGATGATATTTTCTCTACAGATTACAATGTGAGTTCTCAGTAACCTAATGCTGGATTGTTTGAGAAGGCATTTAACTGCCTGACTCCCAGCAAATTATTACGGAGCAGGTTGCCAGCAGAGGATGTCTTTTTCTAACGATTGCTAGTATAGGTTTTTAAGCAAGAGAGTTTCTTTTAGCAAACAACTTTTTAAAATCTCTAATGTAACTGTCAATATTTTATTATCTGTATAAACGTCAAAGCCTTTAGTGAATATTACTGTTGCATTGAAATTAGTCTTCTGGCAAGCTGTAACACATGTTAATTATACATTGCATAGTATTTCTCATAATTAATTACGGCCTCTCTTCTTGGTGAATGTCCTTGACTTCTTATATTGTTAGAAAGGGTAACCAGGAGCACAACATTTAATTTTATATCATTTATCTTAAAAGTACTTCTTCCATTCTTTACCTTAATCTTTTTTTTAATACTTAATAGCTCCAATGCCCACAACCCATATGCAGAATCTAAATCAAGTGCACAGAATATTCATCTGCAAAAAAACAAATGGTGTGTGGGAATACTCATTCTATAGAAGCAGAGGAAGATAACTTCTAATTCAAGTCCATGTTTTAATACATAAGTACGATTTGTGTGTGCAGCATCAATGGCTAAAATACCTGAAAAACAAGACCCATCTAAGCTTGCCATTTGGCAAAAATACATTCTGCTCAGAAATAAGCAAGTTAAAGAAAAGTTAATTTGTTTCTTTTTAAACCCTAGTTCCTGTTTGTCTGAAACATATACCAAGCAGCCAGTCATTCAATAATACTCAAAAAATATCATTGGACTGAAGCCAAAAGTAATTTTAATATTATCATGTGATTAACAACATCTACAAAAATATAATTAATTCAGTAAAGTACTGGATGATCTTATTTCCTTCACAGATTTCTTCAGTTCTACGCAAAAGTAGTAAAATGAGAAAGAGCATCTTCAGCTGCATAGACATACTGATGAGCTGGGATAAGCCTGGATTGTGCCTGTTTGGAGTATACATACACACATACAAATAATTTGAGTGTATAAATACATGCATTAAAAACATAAAAAATAAAATGTACTTTGGCTATGATCTAGCCCTTCAGCAGTATATATCCAACTGCAGTTAAACCTGCAGAGAAGTACTATATGCAAAGAACCCATTGCTATAGAGAACATAAAGGAGTCCTCCTCAGTTTAAAGATGATTTAAAAAAACCCGTTTTTTCTGAGCATTGCACATTTTTCCCTGTCTAAGGCCTACTGCAATCTGACTGTTTTTAACAGTGGGCCAGCACTACTCCAGCCAATAACAGGAAATCACTAGGACCATCTCATTCACCTTGTGTTACACACTCCAGACCACACTGTATGCCTGTTCCACCGACGGTGTGTCCTGGGAAGCTTCTCACATCAGCTAACAGTGGTGACTCTTTCTGCTGGTGTCAAGATGCCTTAATAGTGTATGAATACACTGTGACCTATATATACATATAGCCTATTAGTGACTAAAAAACTACCTGCCCTCCAGCTATAATGACATTATACCCATTTGACCTCTTTCTATATCAAATTTATTTGCAGGTAAACACGAAACAAACCTGATGATTCCCCGACAAACCAGGTGTTTCAAGCAGCAACGAATAGGAATTGCAATCTGACAGGATAGCTCTCTTGCTCAAGTTCTGAAGCTACTATTATAGTTGAAAAACATTTATGCAAACTGCTCAGAAATTCACCTTGGTCTACTGCCCATCCAATATCTTATTTGTCTGATGGAGTCTCATTTCAATGTAATCATATTCCCAGTAAAAATTGAATAGTGCAGGAAAGGGAGATTCAACACAAGTTATTCAGTTCAAAATATATGAAACACCATTAAACCTGGCCACAGGGTTTTTTCGGGTGGGGGAAGGGAATGTTTACTTGACTACATTTAAAATACATTTAATGTGAAATTTAGATTTTATAGTAAATATCCCTGCTGATCCTGTTGCCACTTCCTTCTGTAGTAAACATGATCTGCTTGAAACATAAGGCTTATTTCAAAACCTAAAAGGTAATTAAAGCTGAGACAGTCCAGGGGAAAAAAAAAAAAAAAAGATCACCAATAGCTCTTCTGTGCCTAAGGGAAGTTTTAATTAAAAGTCACAAGAGAATAATCCACAAGAAATGAAAATGAGATGACTGCTGCTAATTTGACTGGGTCTCAAGCAGATAAACAGTAAATATACAACAACTAAAGTTGCTGTGATTTTGTTGATTTTAACACTTATGGGAAAATCTGTTCCCTTGACTTCTTCCTCCTGAGTGCTCCTTGGCAACATAAAACCTTTACTCTGCCAACGCTGGGGCAGCAAACTCCATCACAGAAAGTTTTTCTCTTCTGTAGCATATGCAGAGCCATGGGTCCAGTGCTACTCATTTTCACCAGACTGTCAATGCCTCTGGTAGGAAGGATCCCAGCTCATTGGCCATAAGCATCTGCAAAAAAAGCCCTGAAGCAACTCAGGTAAGGAAATCCCTTTTCCTCTGGGTAGCCTGCCTGCTGAGGCTCAGCTCCAGCTATTGGATACAGTCCTGGGTTCTCAAATTGCCCTGTAGAAAAATGGCAGAGAACAGCCTTCCTGTGCTCTTCATTCAAAGAGCAGAAGGAAAGGGAAGGATAGTCTCCAAGTTCTCTGTCTTCATCAGTCAACTGCAATTTGCAACTTTATGGCCCCACCAGGTCCCCCACAAGGAATGACAAAATCTTGTCTGCTGGAGAAAGCAGCCAGCCTTGCCCTGCAAAGAATGTGAGCTTAACAGTGTATATCCAGCTGCCCACCACAGATGTCA
The DNA here is from genome assembly GCA_013401335.1 of Brachypteracias leptosomus. Classification (NCBI taxonomy): domain Eukaryota; kingdom Metazoa; phylum Chordata; class Aves; order Coraciiformes; family Brachypteraciidae; genus Brachypteracias; species Brachypteracias leptosomus. The sequence goes on along the minus strand of VYZX01007887.1, from coordinate 18,678 downwards.
ACCTCAAGAACTACAGAAATAATTGTTACCCTTTCTGCTCCTGGCCTGCATGTTAGATCAAGAAACTTGGGATCTAGTCCTCAATTTAGGAAGAAGGAAGTATGGTGTACTGTGTGCAAGCAGAATTACCAAAGCTACATTCACTTGCTAATGAGATAACTACCCTGTATTTCATTTCTTTCCTCCAAAGGGCAAATTTCACTACAGGTGAAAAGTGACCAATTATATTAGCTCAGAAATCTTACCCCAACTTCACGCTGACTGACATCACAGAAAAATCTAGTAAAACAACCTATTTTTCTTTTCACATTCATTTTTAGTACTTTCTTCTCTGCATTCATGACAAAGAGAATCACATCTATTTTGAGTTTTCCTCTTGTTACACAAGTAAAAATCTCTACTTCCGTTTCTCTACACCCACAGTAATTCTGAATTTTAATCAGAGGGCAACTCCACTTACAATTCAGACATTCCAGATAAAATGAGCAGAAAATGAGTTCCTCCTACAGTGCATGTTGAATTGTGCCATTATCCTACACACAGCATGTGCCAATTTTTACAAAATTATGAGCTGTCACAATTATAAGCAGAATGACTTGTTAAAATTTAAGAAGCAGATAAATAGCAAACAGGAATGTTGATTATTCAACAAATGTAGAAAAGGAAAAATATCTGTGTCTGATGAGACCAGTATATTGGGGTTTGTTCTAAGGGGCAAGATGTATTTCTTTAAAATGTAATGATTGCTTTAGAATATTTTTAAGTGTTATTATTTTAAGTGTTTCTCATATAAGCATTTTTCCTCTGAAACATTTACAGATACTGTCATTAATTATTGTGGCATTGAAAAAGAGAGATGCTACATCCACTTATGCTGCTTGGTAGCTATGTCTTGAGAAACCTGAAAGGGAAGTGAAGAGGCAGTGTCTGAGTAGTGGCTCTACCATGCTTTTCTTCCTTGTTAGCTATTGTTCTTCCCTTCCAGCTGTAAGAGAGCTTACACACAGAGAGCCCTGATTCCAGAACTACCTGTGTTGTGCAAAATTGATACAGCCTTTTGAAAATACTGAAAATAAGGCAGGTGTGACTGAAGTAAAAGCCTTGATCCTGCTTCTTGTCTAGCGTAACCATTGTCCACCTCATGAAACAAGTTTCCTGAGACATAGGGGAATGAATGTGAGGATAATCAGAAGTGGAAACCTTTCTTCTTTCTTAACAACATTTGTAAATCACACCTCAAGTATTATTATTCATTGAACAGCCACGAAAAATGAATCAACACAAGTGAGATGCAATATCAATAGAATCATTCTGCCATGTGCCGCAAGCCTCATCCTCCTGCCCTGCCTCCTCTTGAGCTGCTCTCACCTGATCATCCATCTCTAAAGAGAGACCCCAGCCTGGCAATAAAATCTCTGCCCCTGTGCAAATACTGCTGACTTTACCCAAATTTCATATATCCATCTTAAGTATGTGATTATGTGCAAGCACATTAATATTGCCACTGCAGACTCCAAGAACGCTCTAGTGCCTGAAGGTATTACAGTACCTCTCTCCTTAATCTTGCTGTGTTTAGCAGACCGTACCAGACCCAAGGGATCTCCATTTCACCATTTCTTTTGGTTGTCCCCCCTACTCCTACTAGGAAGACAGAAAGCGACTGTCCATATACTTCCAGTCTCAGCTGAAACCTGTCCAGAGCAGACTGTTCTGGTGAAGTCAGATACTTCCCTCTTCTGTCATCTTAATTTTTCTACCTGAAACTTTTGTTAGCCTCAAGTTCCATTGCATTTCATGCCACTAAGTTTTATTCTCTTTGCACTATTTACAGGTGGTGTTAATGCAGTCTATGTCTGTATTTGCAAAAGGGCGCACTTGCCTAGCATTAACTAAAAAATCACGTGCTAGAAAACAACACTGCTGCTGCAAAAATTATACTGACTATAACACTCTGAAACCCTTCCTGATCCACTACTCTGTAAAGCCACTGTATATGCTAGAAACTGTTAATATAGTCCTTTGACAATTACCAGGGCTAAGCAACGTAAAGGTCATTTTGTCACAGTTTATCATCATCAGTTTAAGACAGAAGGTATCAGAATGTTACAGAACAAAGTCCTATATATGAAATGACATACGAGTCAGTGACATATTTTTCTTCTACAAATGAAACATATAGGCAACTGTATAAGGGCCCCAGATGGAAAAATGTGTAAAAGAAGAGAAAGAATACAAATCCTCTGCAAGATTCTAACCATCCTATCCAAAAGTAAGCATCATGATATTTACAGGAACAGATTTCAAGCTACACTGAAGCCAAATACAAGATTTACAGATACAGGAGAAAAATGTCATAGTGGACAGATCAGCAGTTAACTCTCCTGCTTCTGCTGCTGGCTGGAAGAAGCTTTCAGGGAATTCTGCAAGGTCTGCCTTTTGGATACACACTCTCCAAGTGCTTACTTACAGACTATCATACTTACTTAGGAAGTCTTCTTTCTAACCTCTCTAAGGAGGAGACTGTTTTAATCCTCTAGCACACTGTAAAAGAACTCAAAAGGACAAACATCATCCTGAAAGCTCAAGTTAATAAAACAGTTTTTAAACTAACAGTTTAGATCATTTTTGTGCAGTCAAGTTTGAAAAATTCTCAAGATTCCAGAACAGGAGATGCTATATAAATATAGTATTTGTGTCAATGTTTTAAATGTCTGACTATGCATTTAACACATAAAAACTCTAAAGCTATATTTCCCAGTAGGTCCACCTGTAAGCACACATTAGCCAGTTCCCTGTTTAAGCAAGAGATGGGTACCTGACATCAGATAAGGAGCACACATCACTAAACTGAACTGCTTAGCTATATGTGAATTTGATAGCACAGAGCTGCAGCTTCCCATATGAATTGCAAGCTAAGCAATACATGGCCCATAGAGTATAAACAATACATTTACTTCCAGTCACCTGCCATTAATACTTCAGGATAAATAATTGTGGTGGGTTGGTCCCCCCAGCAGCTGGCAGCCAAGCACCCACACAGCTGCTCAGTCAATCCCTGTCCCACCACGCTACAGCAGAGAATGAGAGCGAGAAAACTCATGGGTTGAAACAAAGGCAGGGAAATCACTTACCAGTTACTGTTGCAGGCAAAACACACTCACCTTGAAGAATTTGACTTAATTTATTGCCAATTAACATAAATTATCTCCCCTCCTTCTTATCATTACAGGTTACACTCACTCCCCAAGGGTATAGTTTCATCTCTCAAGTATGCATATGCCATTATTATACAGTTTATATTTGTCCTGGAAAAACAAAGAAAATGACTGAGCTTTCCTCTGTTCCATGGTAATATCAATTTTTGTGTGTGACTTTGGGGTTTTCTTGTTCATCTGCTTGTAGTCTGGCAGGAATGAGAGAGGCAAATATCTTCAAGCAAAGCACTTTTTAAAATAAAGAGACAGATTACTCATATCTTTATAGACAGTTTGTAATGAATACACAAAGGAAGAGAGAGTCTGACAGAAGCACCGAACACACTCCTGAAAACTGGAAACACAGTGGAGAATGAAGGTTTCTGGTCTACCAGAGCTGATACCTTAATTAGGCAGTTATGACTATTAAACATTGACAAAGCTCCAGGCCTAGAGAATTACAACCAAGAAATCTGTAGAAAAGTCATAAGGGGAAAAAAAAAAGCCCTCGGCAGGATTTTTGATAACTTACTAAGTAAGGAAGGGAGTATAAGAGAACTGGAGTAGCATTTAATGTAATTCTTTTTACTTTAAAAGGTTCAGAGACCCTAGAAAGCCCAAGCTTCTTATCCTGGTCTCAGTTATGCAGAAGACCGAAAATTATTAAACCAAATTTAGAAATGTATGACTTAAAAGACCATGAGAGCAGGCTGAATACATAGAAAAAGGAAGTCACGACAGACAAATTTACTTGAGTTCTTTGAGCATGCTACCTACCTGGAGACAATAGCAACATAATGGACAATTTATCTGGAATTCAAAAAAGCATTTGATACTGTGCCACAAAGTAGATTGATTTGAAAAGGTAAATTCAAATAGATTTAAAGACACATATCAGAAAGAAACGGGTCATCTGTTGAGTGCAGAGAGGAGAACTGGAGCTGCTGAGAACATTACAACTGACAAATTTAGACTAGTTTCTAGAATTTTAACCTTGAAAATGTTATGTTCACGATTATTAAATTCACTCATAAATGGCACATGATTTCTAAGGCAACAAAAATGGAGAAGAAAGAGCAAACAATTTCAGAATGACCTGGATAATTTAGGTTTATAGTCTTATTCCTGGCTCACATATTCCAATCTAAAACACGGCAAGGAAAGGCACCTAAAGTAATTCCACAATAATGGAAAGTGACCACAGAATATACATGCAAAGTGGGAAAAACACAAAAGTATCGTGCTTAACACAAAAATAATCTTCTAACTAATTACAGAGAAAAAGCAAACAAGTTGTGGGGTGTTTATAATGACAAGAAAACAGAACAGAAATGGAAATTATTCTAGGAATGAACAACAGGTTGTCATTTAGGACGATCATAGTCATGTTGAGTAATGATCAAGAAAGTTATTGAGCAGTTCAGATATGGGCTGGTAAGTCTAGAAAAATAAAATACGACTAAGATTAAATGCTCAAGAATGCTGTGGGTTTTGGACACCAAAGATTTGTGATTTCTTTCCAGAAATGAGCCAACATCTGGTCTCAAAATTGTAACCACTAATACTTTAACTTCTATAATTTGGATGAAAATGGTGATTAAATTACATGCTGTTGAATTCTAATATTTTTAAAAGAGAATTTTAGTTTTGTCCAAATTATACAGAGATGAGATGAGAGAGAAATGACAGAGAAAATAATAGATTCAAATCCTCAGCGACATAGCTAGGAGAAAATTAAGAAGAGTTATAGAGAAGATAATTTCTTAGGATTACTGAAGATAAAGCAAAAAATTGATGTAAAAAACTGTCTATGACTGGAACTAATACAGAAAAAAAAATATGGCAGCTTTTCTATCATAGTATAACACCTAGAGTATCCACCCTTTAAATAAATCCAGCATGAGAAAAAATGAGGAATAGTGAATTTAAGATGAAGCTAGATTTGTGGCTGGAGGAGGAAGGAGGTTGTTTTGGGGGATTAAAAAATATGAAGATTTATAAACTAATCTGTTTCTCTGAGGGAAAAGGCATGCCTTGATGAAACTATAGTTTTATCTCATCCTATAAAGATATTACTGTATGTTTCTAATTTTTATGTGGCAAGACAATAGGATTTCCTGCCAAAGTAGCATAGAAAACAGCCAGTTAGCTGATTTGAATGGCCTGAGGCACAGCCTCTGACTGTGAAATGAGGAATTCATTAACTGCTAGAAAAGGCTTCAGTCAAAAACATTTTAGGGGAGATTTTGGGTTACTGGATTTGCAACTTTACACATATAATTGTATCTTTCAAGTTAATGAAATCTTTGTGCTTTTCAACTTTGATTCATTCAATAATTGCCATGTATCAGAGTGGACAGTCCAAAGAGAAGGGTTAGCCTTCAAAAGGCACCATTAGCAGCCAAGTGGCACCATATGTTAACTTGTGCTTTTATGTGACTATTCAGTTGGGTATGTATGGGAGTCTGCTAATTTTACTCTTTATTATGTCCTTACCTTCACTAGTAAAGCTTACAGTGATAATTTTGGCAGAGCTGTTGCCTAATGACTTTCAAATATAATTAAAAACATATTTTGATATAAACTGTATTGCCAAAGTCAAATATATACCAGCTAAGTGAAATTAACCTTCAAGTGATACTTGAATAACAGTAAACCACAAGGGTATGTAAGAGATTAGATATACTGTAGTTTAATTATGTTACAATAATTCACCTCATTAATCTCCTAGGAAACAATAACCACAACAGTTAAATACTGTAATTAACAAACCCTATTTCAAACTTAATTTTAATTTTATACGACTTTGCAATCTTATCCAGTGCAATTATATAAGAGACAAACAAAAGATAAAACAAATATTAAGTTCTCTGAAGCAGACATCAAAAATATCCTCACCTCTTTAACCTGTGACAGGAAAGAAAGAAGGCCAGCACTACTTTGACTTATTTCTGTCCCAACCTATGCTACATTGGCTCCACTTCATCTGTAAATATTCTCAGGATTTATCACTTCGCAGCTTCTGCTAGGTCACAAGTACTTTGTGGACATTTCTGGTTCTCTCTGTATCAACATTCCTAATTCAAATAACACTTTCCTGTGAGGACTACCAGTTTGGTTCACAAACTGTAGCTTTATAATGGCAATTTAAGGTGCATTTGGGGTTTTTGCCCTTATGTTGGTCTACACAACCGTTTTTAAAATTACATGAAGAAATAAATTTGTCTCTGTCACTACACTTGCCAATGGCCTAAAATGCCCCAATGCTTCTTTAGCTACTCATAGCATTAAAATCGCTTTTGTAGGCACCGAGAGGAGCATACAGAGAGCTTCATGGATCACAAGATCCCACCTTATGCACAGAGAACATTTCTCTGCATCTGCAATGCTGCTGCCTTGGGGCAGTATGGGGGAGCTGACATTTTGCATCCAGAATGCTGTGTCCCAGAAGGCAGGCAAAATGCACAAGAAAATTCTGTAGGTAGAAATGTATCTACAACTAGAACACCTGAGGATTATTTCCTTACATAGGGCTCTGAGGACTTGGTTGGGAATCACAAATACAGTGGTACACAGAAAAGGAAATGATACAAATAAAGCACCTTAAAATAGCAAGGTAAGGCTGGCATCTTCAGCAGGGTAACTCAGAGGGGGTCAACATCAGAGAAATGAGTTCAGCATAGAGGTACAGGAAAACAGCTCTCTGCTATATCAACACACACTGAAACATCAGTTTCTTGGGGATCTTCTGTTTACAAGATAAAGAGTTAGTCTTTTTTTTTAATGAGCTCGCAGTCTGAGTTCATAACAACTGCAGGTATTTTCCACATGGATTAAGACAGATATCACTTAGTTTACAGCCATAAATCAAAACCTCAGTTTTAAAAATTTTTGTATAGATTATATTCCTCATTCAATTACAATGCCAAATAAGAGGTAAAATGTTTATCTCAGTTACTTTGATTTTAGCTTTTCAACAGGTGTCACATTCATGTCACAAAACTTCTGTGAAGCTGCACTCTGATTACTTAGCTTCAGCTTTTTGACCTTTTTACTTTATAGCCCTCCAAGGAGAAAATGAGATATCTTTATAAAATCAGTGAGCAATAAACAAGAAGTTCATGTTCTCATAGAACAAAAAATAATAGCATTGGGAAAGCCATGTTAAAAAACATAAATGTTGCAGAGGGAATAAAACTCATTCATTTATAACATTTTTCCATTAAAACAATGTAATAACTACTGAAGTTCAAATGATATATGAGTGTCTCCTTGAAGAAGACATTCTGTACATCTGATAAACCATAAATACTATAGAGTGTACCTCAGGCAGAACAAGCACATCTTTGTGTGATCCTGGAAAATATACAGTGTATATGAAGATGAGTTATGAAGGTGAGCAAATTTAATATATCTAGTTGCCTGATGGACACCCACAATTTGCAATTTAATCATCCACAAGTTATGGTGTGTTCATGATTGTATTAGACTTCAAAATAAGGCAATACTCATTATATTAAGCCTAAAAAATAGCCCACCTTTTCAGGTTTATAATAGTTTATAAAGGAAATAGCAGTTACAAACAAGGTGAATTAAAGCATTAGAGCTGCATTGAACAACAGACAGTGTATTGCAGACGGATTCTTGAATCTAGAACATATAACAACATTTTTATCATTGTCATCTTTTATATATCTCAGATCTATACAAGGAGAAAAACCCTAGTACTGTCATTTTGTGAGACTGGCAAGATTTTATTTTTTTTTCTGCAAGCTATTCTTAAGAATATAAAGACTTCCAGGGCGAAAAAGAATTGATCAGTCTTGAACCTCTACTTAAAAACTAGAGGCACAGGCATTATGCCTACAGACCAGATCCTGGCAAAATGAGACTATATCAGAGTCTCCATTTACATAAAAAAGCTTAAAAATCACTAAACAGGATAGAGAAGGTTAACTTCATACTTTGGTGGCTTAGATGCTCACCTGGAATAAAACACAATGATTTTCTATCTCTTTGTTTTTTCAGTAAATATTTCATTACTTAGACAAAAAATGAAGCATTTTCTTTGAGAAAGAATGAGGGTGATCACACTAAAATAATTCAAGCTATTGTACATTTTTAGAAGCATCAGCCCTTGGTTCAAATCTCTACTTTGAATTAAGCAGACACTTAAAACATGAACCTCTTATTTCATATAAATTAAAACAGTACTAACAACAGAGACTGAAGGAGACATTTCCTTCACACCCCATCTGATTATTTTGTGAGCAGGACACTTCTCTTTGCTAAGCGTTAGGAGATACACGCTCCCTCAGGTACATGAACATACTAGACCTCTTGCACTTCCCCAGTTTTCACAGGGGAGATTGTGGTTAAAAGGAACAGAAGCAATAGTCCCTATAATGATCAAGACCTTTATTTTATTTCCTTTATTTTCTTCTTCTCTTTTTTCCCACAGATGCATTTAGTCTCTTCAGAGGGCAGAAAAGAATGCTATCAAATAGAATTCTCCATACAAGTCAAAATTGTATCTGACAGACTGTTTGTGTTGTTATAAAAATTATGAAGAAAGCATTATTTCAGGTTGATTTGAACCAATCCTTTTTCCATTTTCAGCATTAACACAGAGCAAAAAGAAGAAAAAAAACCTCATACATTCATGTAACAAAGTTTGCAGGGCTCTGATTGTGTGTTCATGCGGGTGGAAAAAGGGGAGGTGCAAAGGGCACTGAGGGCATCCTTCCATTTTTTCACTGGTTCCTGGATTATTTTTTTACCCTGAGGATAAAGTTTAAACTAAAAGAGGAGGAAAAGGAGAGACTTGCAGGATGGTAGGATACTGGCCTCATTCACAGAAGTTCAAGCAAAGAACTTCTCTTTGATTTTATCAGCAGAGGAAGGCTCTCCAACCTTCTTGGTTTGCACAATCCCCTTTCTGCTGGAGAATCAGGTCCTCACCAGCCCCTCACAGGGTTGGGCAGTGCTGAATGAAAGGCTGGGTTACCCTCAATACACTGTAGGCAGACATTGAAAGTAAAGACTCTGAAAGCAAAGAAAACAAAGAGATCTCACTTGATTGAATTCTCTCAGCAGTGCAGGACAGCTTGACAATGGTTCTGGTGTCTTTTGCAAGAGGGATAAGAGGTTCACACGTATGTGTGTGTGCGTATACATATATATATTTAATAAGCTTGAGCAAATGAAACCCAGTAACTAACCATTGTTTACCTGAAGGTGTTTATAAACATTTTTAAGCACGGAAGAATGTACTGATCAAAGAGGATAGCCATGCAGCTCTGCCATTGTCTCAGCCACATAAAGTACCATGCAGCCTGTAACACAGAGAGGTCTCAAGCATTGCCCTGGGAAGAAATTCATGGTATCATTTTACAAGTGGTGTCTCCTGGCATAAGCAACCTAATTTCATGCCATTGCTATGTTTACCATTACTAATTACAGTATTTAGATTTGTTATGAGAATAGTCCAAAAGTAAAATATCATCATTATCTGTACTTGGCTATTGCATTCATTTTGCTGACACCTTGAGGACTGCACACACAAAGTTTAGACTAAAGGAAAAGTGGCAGAGGATTTCAGGTAGATGTGTGTTGTGAAACAGTGTGATGGAGTACTCAGTTCTTGTCAGGGAACAGGCANTAGAAACTATTACAAACCAAATGAAGCAGGTGATTGGGAAATGCCGGCACGGACTTACCAAAGGCAGATCACGCCAGACTAACCTGATCACCTCCTACAATAAAATAACATTTTCTCTCAACACAGGGAGAGCAGTAGATATTGTTTATCTGGAGTTTAGCAAAGTGTTTGAGAGTTTCCCACAGACTTCTCCTGGTGAAACTGGCACAGTACAGCTGAATGGTGTGTGAGATAGGTAGGAAAGGCTCATTGTCCACATTCAGAGGGTGATAATCAATAGTTTTCACTCAGACTTGCATCCTGTAACGAGTGGAGTGCCCTAAGTATCTACTGGAAAGAATGAAGGAGTTAAGTCTTCCCTCTCTGCAGAATAGAAAGCTTAGGGAGGATCTCATCATAGCATTGCAGTACTTAATGGGCAGCTATAGAGAGGATAGAGGCTTTANTGTGTGTGTGCGTATACATATATATATTTAATAAGCTTGAGCAAATGAAACCCAGTAACTAACCATTGTTTACCTGAAGGTGTTTATAAACATTTTTAAGCACGGAAGAATGTACTGATCAAAGAGGATAGCCATGCAGCTCTGCCATTGTCTCAGCCACATAAAGTACCATGCAGCCTGTAACACAGAGAGGTCTCAAGCATTGCCCTGGGAAGAAATTCATGGTATCATTTTACAAGTGGTGTCTCCTGGCATAAGCAACCTAATTTCATGCCATTGCTATGTTTACCATTACTAATTACAGTATTTAGATTTGTTATGAGAATAGTCCAAAAGTAAAATATCATCATTATCTGTACTTGGCTATTGCATTCATTTTGCTGACACCTTGAGGACTGCACACACAAAGTTTAGACTAAAGGAAAAGTGGCAGAGGATTTCAGGTAGATGTGTGTTGTGAAACAGTGTGATGGAGTACTCAGTTCTTGTCAGGGAACAGGCAGAATAATGATACACTATTTGTCGTATTAATCCAGGGATGGTGCTTAGTCGTTCTGCTTCTTCCAAGGCCAGTTAGAAGAACTCACATTTCTGAGAACAACCATGAAATTGTTGCCTACAAAAAGCAGAATTTCTTATAAAGCATCCTAGACATTAGATATTCCTTGTTCTAATGCATGGTCATGCTGGTTAAAGGGTCTGTCAGCAAGCACATTATGAAAATCAAAGCAATAAAGTATTCAACAAAATTACTTCCAGCTTTTTGTCACCTTCCTATAGTAATTTCACTGGCATCATACAAAAGACTGATGCTTTCTCTTTAAAAATTGTTAACATAGCAAGTAAAGCAGATATTAACAGCAAGTTAATCCCAGCCCACATAAATCTATGAGCCCAGGTGGAATCTACCCCAGGGCATTAAGAGAAGGGGCTGATGTTGCAAGGCCACTGTNAGGTTTCATCTTGATATAAGAAATGATTTTTTTTGCCGTGAGAACAACCAATACCTGGAACAACCTCTCCCGTGAACGTGGTAAAGTGCTTATCACTGGTGTTTTTCAAAACATGCCAAGGTGCTGGATAATTTCCACTAGGCTCCCCTTCCCACAAAAGGTTAGACCAGATGATCTTTCAGGGTCCCTTCCAACCTAGGCTGTTTTACTGTTCTGTGATTTTTTTCCTTCTGAAGCTAGTCAGTAATAATATGGCCTACATGCTTTCAGATGCTGCAATAAAAAGAAGGAAAAAAAAAAAGGTAACTAACATTTCTGCTAACTCTGAAGTCTTCTTGCTCTATTATCAGTGAAAGCTTTAAAAAAACCCACTATAACATAAAGTTCTCTCATTCTTTCCCAAAAGACAATCATATAACAAGATCTCTAATAAAAAAGGAAAAGATTAATTGGAGAGCTGCCTTGAGAGACCAAATGTTCCAGACCTGACAGTTTTATAATGTAAGTAATTAGGGCAACATTATGAGTTATGTTATCAGAACCAGCAGCATGATCAGCAATTGTTTATATTTCAAGGTCTATTCATAAGTACAGTACACAGAAAAGTAGAGCACTAAAAGCAGATGAAACAGATGTTGATGGAATAGAGTTGACTTCTTAGCTGAATGCTGTTCTCACCCTGCCAATGCCTTCAATGAATTTATCTTCATTAAAAGAAATTTAATCTTCAATGAAAAGAAAAAGAAGTAACTGTTGCCTATCAACACGCCCTGTAGAAGTTAACACAAAACAGACTTCTGCCGATGTCAGATCAAGTCAACTTCTTGTAAAGTGAAAATTAAAGATGAACACAGCTATTCAGGGGCGGGGAATAAAACTCATTTGCACTAACCTCTACTCATTTCTACAATTGAACCTGAGCTGCCTTTCTGCTAGTTTTCTTGAGTGATTGTGATTCCAGTGAGGGAAAGCACGTGGCTCCCTCCCTTGGCACATGGCTGTACAATAGTTGAAAAGAAACAAGGTCCTAAATACCCAAAACTGAGCAAGTGTGTGCCCCTGAACTGGAAATGCTAAAGCCAATGATCATTTGTCAGATTAAACAATAAGGAGGAAATTATTAAAAGAGAAAAAAGACACCATCATTAAAAGAGAAAAATATCCAAGCAGCATGTAACAAAGGGGAGAGAGGGTGACACATTATCAGATGGACATCAACTTGATATTTGCCAGAAGTAAACTCAACAATATCAGAACCCCCACCTGGGCTGAGGGAAGTGTGACAAGGACTGTGAGAGAGGTGCACGCAAAACAGGGCAAGAGTACAAGGACAATTAGAAACTTTTAGAGATTAATTATAGAAGAGTGTTAAGAAATTTGTAGGCACATAGTAATATTTCACAAGCACCAATTATTGTGGTTTATCTACGGTATGGCTGATTGTTTCTGAATGTATAGTTCACAGATTGCCAGTTAATTACATGCCATTAATAAATCAATAAACTGTTATGGTTGTGATTTGATTTAAATAATATAAATTGAAATTTTCCTCTATGACAGTTATTTTTTCCATCAAATCATAGCATTTACTTATTAACATCTCTTTTCTTCTTAGTTCAGTACCTGTTTGATACCATAACTGGTATTATAAATTCAAATAAATAAATTTCAGCTGAACTGAAACCTGATTTGTAATCCATTACATATTTGGTTTTGTCAAATGAAAACTTGGCAAACACCATCAAAATGATCACAGATATGGGATGCTTACCAAAATCAAAATTATAAATATTACACAAAATTTGTCTTCCAGCATGTAAAACATATGTCATATATCTGATCCCAAATCATCCAAAAAATTCTACAAGTGCACACAGTGCTTCCCCACAGCAAGAGCAAACACACCATCACGGCTAAGAAATAACATACCACAAGAAGTAGTCTGGGCTGAAAACACATGCCTTAGGGAACAGTCATACTTAAGGCACTATGGAAAAAATCACTGTTCCCTCTCAAGCTGCCTAGGCTGTATGGTGGGCTTCACTTTGCCATAGTTTTCTAAAACCTCTTGTCAAATACCCGCTTGTACCCTTGATGTGCAATCGGATGGATTTTTCGATTGATCTATTTTTATCAATATATACTTCTGATAAAATGTAGGAATCAAGGGCAAGATCATTGTTAAAAAGCAAATATTCCCAAGCTTCTTGAAAATTATGCTTTATATCCGATTCTTTTATTTCTGTGACATGTAATAGTGGCAAGAAATTACATTTAGAAGCCTACTCTTCTTTCACCAGTAACACAGTTGTCATACGAGGAAAAGAAGCGTAAAACATTGTTACTACATTCTCACTTACTAGTGAAAAAAACTAGTTCCTAATATCACAGATTATATTGATTATGTACTTTTCTATTTGGAATCATTTCAACCTTGGCCTCACCATTTCTCATATCTCAACAATCAACTGAAAGAGAGTTATAATACCAGAGGGAAAACTGAAATAAGAAATAAATTTTTAAAAAATAATAAATTTCAAAAAATCACAGAAATAATCCCCTATTGGAAAAGCACAAGTACCTAAAAAGTAGCTAATTTAAGTAGATTAGGCATTTCATGCTCCAAAATGAAAATAGTATCGAATTTACAGCTTCATTTTACTTTTGAGGAAAACTCCAGAGAAAAATTAAAACAATGCAAGTTTTAATTATTAAAAGCTGTCCTTCCCTGCAAAATATTCCAGTTAATATGGGGATATGATCACACTCCTTGGGAATATATATCTTTAATGAAGAACTTCTATGAAAACTACATTTTAATTCATTCTTCTGATATATGAATCATTCTCTCTAATCTTACCAACAACCTCAGGAAAACATTGGGGAAATAAAAAGCTGGTTTATGCTGCAGGAGTAACATAAGAGCCAGCCTCTTCAGGCTGAGCAGGGGTGAGAGACAGAAGCTGTTCATAAAAACATGCATTGTTTAGGTAAAGAGACTATATTTAGTAGCTGTTCAGTAAAGGACAAGTCTGGGACAATTATTTAAGATGAATGTCTGCATTCATTAAAACCTTTATTTAACACTCATGTGGAAACAAGCCCCATTTCTGAACTTGTGTTGTTTCCCGAGCTGTGCCACAGACTTCCGTCCCATAGTCAGAGCTGCACTTTAGTATGTGCACCATGGATTGTCATTGATCTATGCAATGATAAACTGCTCCTGAAGCACTGCACCAACTTGGGCTGGGATATTCCATATCAGGCAGGATCAAGTTTCCAACTGTCCGCAAAAAGCAAGTGTTCCCTTTATGGCACATGAAAAAGGAGCATTGCTTACACTGCAAAACCTTTCCTTGCTCACATCCAGGCAGTCGGGACAACCCACCCAAGTGAGTCCTTATCCTGCAACAACTGCAGCTCACACTGAACTCGGTGGAGCTCTAGGTTAGCATCCACGGCCTGCTATGCAATCAACGCAATTAGCCAACTTCATCAGCTTGGCTTGCAGGAAATCCTTAACTGGATGAAAAGAGATCATAAAAATTTATGGGTTTGGGCAGTGTAAATTGGGCTTCACCTAACTGATGAAACAATTTAACTCTTTAACAAGTTACTTATAATAACTTGTGACAAGTTTTAAAACCATGATCTATGTCTATTGTAGAGGTTGATCTTTGACTTCTACTAAAGCCATTGAAGAGGACATACAATCAGATAAACATCTTTTTTACATCAGGTTTGTAAATTTTCTTATAATCAGGTCCCAAAGAGCTGCTTCAACCCAGAAGCAGCTGAGTTTTACAGATGGAAAAAATATCAAGGTCATACACACCACACCAGTAACTTCTCATTTTATAGTTGAACTTAAGGTTCAAAACAATTTAAACAAAGAAAAGTAAATAATATAACAATGATTCATCTCAAAGGAATACTACTGTAACTGCTGAATAATTACAAGCAGCACCAATATTTATTAGTATGCAAAGGAGCTAGATCTGTTTTGCTTCCAGAGCAGCTCAAAGGATAAAAAGCCAAGGAAGCAGTGCACATTATAATAAATCACACACAAAAATTCCCTGTTTGTTTCAGCAAACATCTTTACTCTGGAGGCACAGAGTGCAGGGCTTCTTGAGAATAAAAAAAAAGTCTGTTTAATTTCTATTTCCAGTGATGCATTGTGCCTTCAGAGCTCATTCAATGGAAAAAGTACAAAGGTTTCAGTTTACAGAAGTTTTGCCAAGATGATTACAGAAGTTGTCAATTCCAACAATTTCCAAAA
Organism: Brachypteracias leptosomus; assembly: GCA_013401335.1. Taxonomy (NCBI): domain Eukaryota; kingdom Metazoa; phylum Chordata; class Aves; order Coraciiformes; family Brachypteraciidae; genus Brachypteracias; species Brachypteracias leptosomus. The sequence goes on along the minus strand of VYZX01007887.1, from coordinate 3,142 downwards.
CAAACTGTGTTATTTTCCTTTTATGGTCCCCTTGACATTTTTAGTTTTTTAGTGGTGACATAAATTTCTATTTTCATGAGGGTGTCAGTGTTTTCTCTGATAAATAGCAAGTTTTTTTAAAAAAAAACAAACACAGGCATCTGTGAGTATATTGAGAAGCCGATATTGTTAACTACTTTGTGTTTGTTTGTATAAATCTATACATATAGAAAAAATGAAATTACAGAGGGAAGAAAACACTTTTTAAAGTGTTTTAAAGATAATGCCTCTTATAAAAGAAATTACTGAGAAACTCATTCTTGCCTCTGTGTATGTATCTTTACAGACCCATTTTCAGCAAACAGCAGAACAAAAATTGTACAGGCATGCTCTTAGAAGCCACACAAAAAGTGAACTCTAAAATAAAATCTTAAGAAACATAATGATCCATTCTAGCAGGACATGAAGAAACATGATACATCTTCTAACAAAGCATGGCTCTACTTTACAACAATAAAATGAGCAGTTTAAACACTGAAGTCAACTATTTGCCACTGGGTCATTTTTTAAAAAACTGTTAAATCAAGACATTAGCAATGGAGGGAAAACTAAGAATTTGATATAAATAAGGCGTTCTCTCCACAAAAAGAATGAAACATGATTGTTTAAAAATGTAACTGCTTGCAGTCATCTCAGAGAAACTTGGTGAATAACCAATCAGATCCTTCAAGACGTTCAGCATGTAGTTCCCTTACATATTAACGGAGAGCTTATCTATCAGAACTGTTACCTGCACTACAAATCTGTAGCCTGTCAGACTACAGGTAATCTCAGGAGATACACATCCTGCTGTGCTTGTAAGATGAGTTATTCACTGTCTTTAAGTTGAAAGAAAAAGACCTTAGAAACATCTTGGTACTTAGAGTGTTAGCAGTAGACCACAGAGATGCTACCGTCAAATTAGCCTTTCAAATAGAAACATAAGGAGTCTTGTTTTCCCAAAGCTGTTGACTGGACAAATCACTCACTATTTTCCCAGTCTGCCTCATTCATCTTCTGGCTTCAGAAAGAGAGAACAGAATGAAATAGCTGGTTTTCACTTTCCACACTATTGCACTTTCACATTTAGACTTGCTTTCACTTACAGTTCAGAGAATCACAGAATGATAGAACTAGAATGGGACTTCTGGAAGTCATCCAGTCCAACCTGCTCTGAGCTGGTCTAGTCAGAGAAGGTTGCTCAGGAATAGTCCAGTTAGTTATCTCTAATAACTGAGACTCAGTCAATCTGTTCCAGCTTTTAACCACTTTCAGGATAAAAATATTTTCCTTAAAAATATATATACATATGTGCTGCTAGCTCTCTTCTTCCTCAAACCAACACCAAACTCAGCAACATCCCCTCAGCATACCTTCATCTTTTATTCTTCATCTGTTTGCTCTTCTCTGTATCAAATCAGCCAAGAGGAAACGTACCACTGAGAGCGAGCTCAGCAAGCTGCCCCCAATAGGAAATTCCTCTGACTGGCCCCAACAGGAGCTCACTTCAACAGGAACTCTCTTCCAACTGATCAGTCCCTTGTTGCTTCTCCCAAACTGGTCAGTTTCTGGTTAATATAGCTCTAGCTTCCCCCA
>VYZX01007886.1:0-14093 GCA_013401335.1 Brachypteracias leptosomus | reverse complement strand
ATGTTTTGGATTTGTACTGAAAACAGTGTTGATGACACAGGGATGTTTAGCTATTGCTGAGCAGTGCTTACACAGAGTCAAGAACTTTTCTGCTTCTCACACCACCCCAACAATGATCAGACTGAGGGTGCACAAGAAGCTAGAAGGGGACAGAGCCAGGACAACTGACCCCCACTAACCAAAGGAATATTAACTATATGATGTCATGTTCAGCATATAAAGCTGGGGGAAGAAGAAGGAAGGCAGGAGAATGTTCTACATGATGACATTTCTCTTCCCAAGTAACTGTTATGTGTGATGGAGCCCTGCTTTCCTGGAAATGGTCAAACACTTGCCTACTGATGAGAAGGAGTGAATGAATCCTTGTTTTGCTTTATTTGCATGTGCAGCTTTTGCTTTATCCTTTAAAAGTGAGAAAACTCATGGGTTGAGATACTCTATTTATTCTCTGCCCTATCCCACTGGCTGGGAGTGAGTGAATGGTTGTGTGGGTCTTAGTTGCTGGCTGGGGTTAAAGCACAAGAAGATTTAAAAAAGAGATCCTGCTGTAAAGTCACTTCACTGTTCTGTCATTCATATCCTTTTCATTTCTAATCCCTAAATTCCATTAAGCAATTTAGACCAGGGGTGCTCCTTCTCCTATTTTGCAGATTTTTTTAGTGGCAGTTGCAAAATCAAGTGAAAATGAAATGAAAACTAAGAACTGTGAATGAAAAATGACAAATGAAAAGTAAAAATTGTGAAGCTTTTCAAAGTTGGCATTATATGAGAAAACAAGTAAAATGCTCTATTGTGTTGCGTGACAGAAACACGGAGTTTTATGGCATTTCAAACTGAGAAAGAGATATTGAATAAGCTGGGAAAACCTTTGAAGAAAAAGACATTAGATAATCTGGTGGCTTTACTTCTAATCTAGTTTTGAGTATTTAAAGTGATGTTTTTCCCTTCTGCATTTCAGATAGTTACCCACACAGTATTACATAAAATGTTTTAGCTGCAAGAAATAATCTGGTTCAACATTTCATGTAGTTAATTCTATCTATACCTCTAGTCTTCCTCTAAGTAATCTTTTTCTCTTCAAAGTGTACGTGCAGACTCCTATGATACTATTGTTCTGGGTATCAATTAGTCTTGTTATGTACGTTTGTTTAGTTCCTTCAGTTTTTTCATAAACTAGCCTTTTGGCCTTCCAGCTCTTTCTGTCTCTGTCCTCTGAGCTCCTGTGAATATGTTCCTAGTAGTGACTTGTCCAGAACTGAACTCAGTATCCTAAATATGGACATACTGCAGTGGTATAGAATCATAGACCTGTTACCACATCACCTCAACAGAGTATCCCAGAACTCTTTTGGCCCTTTCACTACAATATGTGAAGTCATGTCTGAATTTCTGTCTACTATCACCTTCAGATCTTTACTGGCTCTCTTGCTCTCTGGGTTTCTCTGTTCCTGTCTGCTTGTTTTTACCACTTCTTCAAGATTACTTTTTTTCCTAGACATACTACCTAGCATCTTTTAAAAATTAAACTTGTTTTATTATTTTTTACCTACACTTCTATTTTTGTCAGATTTGTGTATCTTATTGCTCACCACAGAAACATAATACTTGCTAGTTAGACTCATCATGAAGATTTTACTAGGATATCTTCTTACTTACTCTCACAGGTCATAAAAAAAAGTGTTAAAGAACAACATTCTATTTATACACACTCTTCAGTTTTCTAAAATGGAAAGCATCAACACCCAGTATTCCTGATACTTCAAAATATTTTTGGCCTGTTTTATGCAATAGACATTGCATTTCATATTTATTCTATATTTTCCCCCTTCTTTTAAGGTTATTAATAACCTTTAAATATTAATTATATTGATTTATATACATTGTAATATTCCAATTACACCTATAAATATATTCTTTTATATAATTCAAAACTGCTTGAATTTGTGAACCAAGTGTCCTAGGACACACATATCTGAAATCTCAATCGCAAAACTTACCAGGTAACTTGTGGCTTTGTAGATCCTAAATTTTGCAGTCCATATCTCAGTTGCTGAAACTTTTAGAACAGAAAATTATGTGTCATTTTTCTGTATATTCAAAGAAAGAATTATTTTACTCATATTTCCAGTTGTCCTGCAGTGGACTTGGAAGTTCTGGGGTAACGGTTGGACTTGATTATCTGAAAGGTCTCTTTAAATGTAAATGTTTCTATGATTCTATATGCATGCATCTTAATATGCATACAAGGAAACTTGAATGAATTCCTGTTTCAGAGGCACTAAGAGCTTAAATGGACCTGCCCTAGATTCTCATGCGTGTGTATGTCTGGTCTAATTTGAGGTCATGCAGCATGCTAAGATTTTCCTATTCAAGTCAGAACAGTGGAGTTAGGACAATGTATTTTCTTTTTGAGAGTCCCTATGTTCTCACTTCAGGTTTACACAAAAAGGCAAAATCTTTGCAGTGGATTGACCCTGGCCAGCAGCTAAGCCCCCATCAAGTCATTTACCCACCCTTTACAGTGGGATGCGGGAGACATTCAGAAGGACAAAAGTGAGAGAAACTCTTGGGTTGAGATAAAGTAAATTAAAACCGTTTGTGCAAGAAAAAGCAAATGAGTTCTTTCCCTACTCTTCATTGGCAAGCATTTAGTCATTTCCAGCGAAGTAGGGTCTCAGCACTTGTATCAGTTGCTTGGGAAGACAAGTGCCATAACCACAAATGTCTCTGCTTCCTCCTTCTTTCTCTGAGCTTTTATTAGTGTATTGTCATATGGTGTGGAATAGCCCTTTACTCAGTTTGAGTCAGCTGTCCCAGCTATGTCCCTTCCCAGCCTACACACTGGGAAGCGGTAGAAACAGCCTGAGAAACAGAGAACAACTCGATGCTGTGCAAGCACTGTTCAGAAATAGCTAGAGCATAGGTTTGTAACCTACACTACTCTGGTCACCAGTCTAAAAGACAGTATCATATGGGCTGCTATGAAGAAAATTAACTCCGTCCCAGCAAGACTCCCTACAATCATATAAAAGATTAAAACTCAAAATCAGTTATTCAGACTAGTAAACATCAAAGTCTAGCCTGTTACATAGCCTTAATGCTTCCTCTTACATTTATACTGTTAATATATGATATATAACAAGCATTATATTTATTATTATATGTATGGATAAAATAGCTGCATTCATGGACTGTTTTATTCCTTGTGTGTCCTGCCACTTCAGCAGGATATGAGGATCTGGCCCTATTTTTAGGTAATGATATCTCTTACCTCTCTCAGAATTGATTTTCAAATGGTGCATCTTCAGCTGATATATACGGCATTTTATTAAATATAGACCTTGACTTCAATCTCAGATCATGCTGGGTATGTTGTCAAGTAAACAGAGTAAACTGTTTCTTGATACTTATGGGCTAACTAATGCCTATAGGAAGTTCCGCCTTCTTTCTGATTTTAGCTCAGCTGAATTCTGTGTTCCCATTTGCTTCACATTGTGCAGCTAATAGAGCTTCTCCTCTTCTGAATGATTCCACCTTAAATTTAAATGGGATTAATGCCGTGAAAAATTATTTTAAAATGACTAAGTTAATAATCTGAAAATTATAGCTACCCAAATAAAGAACTATAGCTCGCACCAGTTTTAATATTTATTGCAATTCAATGGAAATATATACTTGTGTGCATGTGGTTACCATTTTCCCAGGTCATAGTTTCAAGACATCCTGAATACAACCATAACTGTGATTTATTTCCTTTTTATTTTACCTCTCGAGTCTTAGCAAATAGTGAACATGTTCTTGATTGCAGCAACAGCTGTAGATACTTCCAGGTGTCATAACAGAAGCTAGGTGCCTGACATAAATCTTCAATTAATTAAAATCTGGGTTATAGCTGAGTGGACATCTCCCATTATTGTTAATTTCTCACTTGATATTCTGTTTTTCATTTAAACCATATTAAAAAAATAAAGTCAAGAGATCATTTTTCTGAAAGGTTCTATCTTCCATGTTTTATCTTTATATTCACTTATATTGCAGTCAATTTTCCTTTTGAGAAACCTTGCTTTGTTGAGAAGATAGTGTGTGATTCACTACATGGGACATGATTTTCTATACTGGATATACTTACAATTAACCACATACCTACATGCAAAATTGTCTTATTATCTCTTATTTTGAACTTTCTTATTAATTCCTCTTTAGTATTTGAATTGCAAACCATGTGAAAAGTGTAGCCGCCTTTCCTAGATAAGTAGAAATAGGGATATATGTTGAGTGCAGGGTGCAGAAGAGATTGGAGATATTCCAAACATAGGATTTACAGGTAAGAATTAAATACCTGTAGACATCATCTATCTCTCTTCCCTTACACTCCAGTTCTTTATGTGGATCATCATCATTATGATTGCAGTCACATACATGACTTTTTTCCACACCTGTCCTTCAGTAAAAAATACCTTCTCCCACATTAGATCACTGTTAACTGTCAAAGAAAAAAAATCAGCGCTCTAAGAACCACCATGAGTTTAAAGTTGTGCGAGATCCCATAGCCTTGTATAGGTGTGTAATTCTTCATAATCTGTGTAACCTCATGAAACCCTTGGGGTGGTTTGAAAAATATTTCTCCTTAGTAAGTACCAATTTGATGACTAGGTTTTTTATCTGGTCTTGAATTTTCCAGTCAAGAGAGGAAACATAGGACCAAGGCTGTTGTCCTGACTCCACTGACTCCACTGGGGTTACACTAATTGCAAATTTATCTCAGTGTCACTTTAACTACTGTGGCTTTTTGTGCTTGTTATTTTCATTTCTGGAATAATTTCTTTAAGAAGTCATATTTTCAGGGCAGACACATTACATTTTGGAAGGGGCAGATAGAAGACCTGCACTCAAAGGGACCAACTTGACAATGAAACTTCAACTCACACTGATACGATTTACTTTTATACATAAATAACCTCAAATCACTCCCTTATCCATGTTGCCAGTGTAAGTTGATCACCAGTTCAGCTATATTTACCCTAGTGAAAAAGAAGATGATGAAGTTAAGCAATGAAAAGACTGATAGTATGAGACAGTCTTTCAGCATTGTGTGACTATTCAAATTTGTTTGAGGCTGATGGTGTCAGTAAGTCATTGCAGTCTGAATAGCTGATTTTAGTCTAAAAGGAATGATGAGATGGGTTTAGCTTGGATGGAGTTTAATAAAAATTATACCCATTGCCTATCATAGTAAGACAACATGTAGAAAAGCTTTATCATTTAATACTGAAATTTGCTGAGTCCCCTGTGACACAATATTTAATCACCTGCTTAGCTAAGAACACACCGGCAATAAGGACCGTTTGGCTACAATTAAGCATGAGCTTATGTGTGTCAGTGGACTGGGAGCAGACTGAAATTCATAATTTCTTCTAAATTTCACAGATTTTTCCCAAATTCTGCATTTTTTGGGGTTCCACCATCAGTAGCAGTAAAAGCTATTCCTAGCCTTGTTCTAGGGAATGTGCCTGTACAGAGGGACTATTTAAATCTAATACCATAGGGATCCAGAGACTATAATTTAGGATTCCTGCTTTGCTGGGTTTTAGAGTTCTATAGAAGACTACTAGTGTTTTAACTTCTCTTTTTTCATTCCACTTAGCATGTTGAAAATTCAATGAGAAAAAGTCAGTAACTGAAGTGACTTTATTAGTTAAGTGGATAATAATGAGTATGAGTTTCATAATGAGCATGAAACTGGTGTGTTAGCCTTGATACTTATTATGGCATATCTCCGTCACACCAGACCCTTTACAATAACAAATCTCCATATAATTTTTGGATGTCTCATCTTGTGAGAAACTGTGTGTGATGCAATACTCCAGGTGGGGTCTCACAAGAGCAGAGTAGAGGGGCAGAATCACATTTCTCGACCTACTGGCCACGCTTCTTCTGATGCAGCCAAGATACAGTTGGCTTTCTGGGCTACACTTGCCCATTGTTGGCTCATGTTGAGCTCTTCATCAACCAGCACCCTCAAGTCTTTCTCCGCAGGGCTGCTCTCAATTCACTCATTGTCCAGCCTGTATTTGTGCTTGGGATTGCCCCGACCCAGATGCAGGACCTTGCGCTTGGCCTTGTTGGACTTCATGAGGTTGGCATGGGCCCACCTCTGGAGACTATCCCTCTGGATGGCATCCCTTTCCTCCAGCATGTCGACCACACCACTCAGGTTGGTGTCATCTGCAAACTGGCTGAGGGAGCACTCAATCCCACTGTCCACGTCACTGACAAAGACGTTAAACAGGACTGGTTCAAGTACAGAGCCCTGAGGGACACCACTTGTTACCAGTCTCCACTTGGTCAGTGAGTCGTTGATTGTGACTCTTTGAGTTCAAACATTCAGACAATTCTTTATTCACTGGGTGGTCCAGCCATCAAAAGGATGTCTCTCCAATTTAGAGATCAGGATGTTGTGTGGGACAGCGTCAAAGGCTTTGCACAAGCCCAGGTAGATGACATCAGTTGCCTTTCCCTTATCCACCGATGCTGCTATTCCATCCTAAAAAGCCACCAGATTTGTCAGGCAAGATTTGTCCTTGCTGAAACCATGTTGGTTGCTAGTAATCACCTCATTTTCCATGTGCCTTAGCAGAGCCTTCAGGAAGATCTGTTCCATGATCTTTCCAGGCACAGAGGTGAGATTGACAGGCCTGTAGTTGCCTGGGTCTTCCTCTTTTCCCTTTTCAAAAATGAGGGCGATGTCTCCCCTTTTCCAGTCAGCGGGCACTTCACCAGACCACCACAACTTTTCAAATATGATGGAAAGTGGCTTAGCAACTTGGTCTGCCAGCTCCCTCAAGACCCATGGATAGATCTCATCAGGTCCCGTGGACTTGTGCACCTTCAGGTTCTTTAGATGGTCACAAACCTGATCTTCACTTACAGCCTGCAGATCTTCCTTCTCCCAGCCCCTGCCTTTGCCTTCTGTAACTTGGGTGTTGTGACTAAAGCCCTTGCTGGTGAAGAATGAGGCAAAGAAGTCATTGAGGATCTCAGCTTTCTCCATACCCCTCACTTTCAGATCTCCCATCTCCTTCCGGAGGGGGTCCACATCTTCTTTAGCCCTCCTATAAAAGTTTTTCTTGTTACCCTTAATGTCCTTGGCCAGATTTAACTGTATCTGGGCTTTTGCTTTCCTAACCTGAACCCTGGCTGCTCTGACAACCTCTTTGTAGTCCTCCCAGGCCACCTGTCCTTGTTTCCAACCTTTGTACATTCTTTTTTTGCACATGAGTGAGTCCAGGAGCTCCTTGTTTATCCATGCAAGCCCCCTGGCATTCTTGCCTGCCTTCCTCCTTTTGGGGATACATTGCTCCAGGGCCTGGAGGAGGTGCTCCTTGAATATTGACCAGCTTTCCTGGGCCCTTCTCCCTCTCAGGGCTTCATCCCACAGTATTTCATCAAGCATATCCCTAAGGAGGTCAAAGTCTGCTCTCCTGAAGTCCAGGGTGGCGAGTATGCTGTACACCCTCCTTGTTGCCCTGAGGATTTTGAATTCTACCATTTCATGGTCACTGCAGACAAGGCTGCCCTTGAGCTTCACGTTAGCCACCAGCCCCTCCTTGTTGATGAGGACAAGGTGTAGCATAGCACCTCTTCTCATAGATTCCTCTACCTCCTGGAGAAGGAAGTTGTCATTGATGCATTCCAGGAACCTCCTGGATTGCCGGTGTACTGCTGTACCATCCTTTCAACAGATATCCGGGTGATTGAAATCCTCCATGAGGACCAGGGCTTGTGAACGTGAAGCTGCTCCTATCCTATCCTGCCTATAGAGGGCCTCATCCACTCTTCCATCCTGGTCAGGTGGCCTGTAGTAACTTGCACTATGATAGTACCTTCCCTTGCCTTTCCTTTAACCCTGACCCATAGGTTCTCTGTTAGCTTCTCATCTGTCCCCAGTCCAAGCTCTATGGACTAACTATTTTAAGGAAAGCTGAAACTAAATTATTCCTAAAATTAAACAGCTCAACTATGCTTGTATAGCAACATCAGATATTAACTATAAAACTATCTCTTATTTTCTAGATATCTACACAATTCTTATTAAATTATTATTTTTTTTTTATATCCAGCCTCAGTAATTGCTTTTTACCAGTAACACTGTTTACATCTGTTATAAAAGAGATCATAATGAAGGAAATTAGTAAAACTTCTCTTGAGATCTGACTTCACCTAATATGAATCTTATAGATAGGGGCTGGAAATGGCTATGCAAAAGAAAAAACAACAGTAATGGTAATGGTAATCTTATAATATCTGATAACAGCAAGCCAAACTAAATGACAATATAAAACAATCAGCTAAATAAAATATCTCAGTCTCCAAATAGACAACCAGTCTGCTAATTAAACAACATACCCATAATGATATGACTTGACTCCAGAAACATAAAAAGTGAAAGAATAGAGAAATTAAAAGATATATATTGATATACTTTTCTTACAATGAAGCCTTGCTAAAAATATGACACAATTATCTCATTTAGAGAATAATATTAACAGATGCTGAGTTGTTCGTTTGTTTTTTTTTTTTGTGAAATAGTCAGATGATTTAACATCACTTATTCTTCTATGAAGAAAGTAAAGCAAATGAACCTGGCATGTGCAGGAGTAAACCTGATTCTTCCCGAACTTTTCACATTCTGTTCTGTTCTTTAAATATCTTGTGTTAAAATAAAAAAGAGTCTTCCTCTTTCAAGTTTTTGCTTTCTCATTGACTTCTTTGATACAACCAAATATTTCTCATTTTGGATCCCATTGAATGAAGGAAATGTAATACATTTCATATACAGCTAGGCTAATCTTTCCACCAAATTTACTGGTCCGTGTAAAACTCTGATGAGAGCATTGTAATGAAATTTATAAAATTTGATGTCTTTGGCTGAGTTTCTCACATCAGAATTACAAGTTTAAATGACAAAACTAATTTAAAGAATGGACTTTGCCAATCCCTACTTTATAATAATATAAATGCCACCAAGAGTCAGATATATGACAGCATTATGAAAACATAGCAAATGAGAAACCAACAGGATCCATTTCAATACTAGATTTATAAATTCAACCATATGAGAGCAAGCTATGTAACTGGCACCAGGGAATGCTGCACATTAGGTAGAAGAAAAAGAAGGGGAGGGGAGGTGAGAGGATGGGGTAATCATGATATTTCTGATAACAAAGCAACTGTCTCTCTGATGTGACAGTCTCTGAAGGTAGGTAAGGAGTGGGTTGCTCCTGTACCTTTAGAAATGTGGGTATTTTAGAGTCCTGTTATATAAAGAGGCTAAAAATAGAAGAGACCGCTGTTGAAGGAGAGACACAGTCTAGAAACCAAAGAATTTGTTCTATTGTAGCTCAAGAAAGATGAAGTGAGGAAAGAATTGGGGGTTGCCTGATATCATTGGTAGAGATGTTTCCTGAGTTTCAGGAATTAATTTTCTAACACTAGTCTTATTTCTGAGTGTGGTTTTCCATAAATGGGAAAAGTCAGAAATCTAGTTTGTATACTGTGTTGATCCCATCAATGCTTTCTATATGAACTAGATATTGCAGTAAAATGGCAAAAAACATCCTCAGTAAGTTTCATGAACACTTCAGACAGAAGAAAGATATGGGATGTTCATCACTTCTGGTTTCATTTTAACTTCTGGGAGGGGCATTGATTTCTAGACCCTTCTGTCCTTGGTGTTCTGACTAATTCCCTCTGCCCCATCCCTATATCCATCTCCACATCAGACTTCTGCTTTTATGCTTCTTTGCAGACAGAGGTTCAATTTGGGAGTCAGAAACACCTAGATTGAGTTTCAGATGTTGTGGAAACTTTAGCTTGGCAAAGAAAACTGAATCCTGCACTTGGCAAGCAATGAAGGAGCAAATTATTTTCAAACTTCGCTTGAAAATGTAAATGTAGTTGCAATTTAAAGTATTACACATACAGAATCTTAAAAATTCTTATAACAAAACCTTTTAATTTCACTTTGAAGTTTTATGTAAAACTTCTCAGTTGATTGTATCTACATTTTCCACACTTAGCTTTCATTAGCTCTATTAAAGGGAAACATAAAAAATGAATAAAAATGAGAATGAAAAAGGAGAAGAAAACCCCAATAAATCTTTTTCATGCATTACTCTTACTCAGACATGTCCAGTTTGGTTTTTTTTTTTGTCAGTTATAGTCTTTCTTAGAAAATGTACAATAAAATTTTTATACTGTTTGTGCACTTTTTTTTTTCATTGGAGGGGACAGTATAGAAAGAAGAAGAAGAAATGTAAAAAAGTAGAAAAAGTAATTGTGGCACTTGAACATAAACCATCATTTTGACTGAGGATCTCAATCTGATAACTTTTTTGAATATACATACAAACTTCAGGCTAATAATGCTTCGGTATTTCAAAAGTTGCACAGATATGCAAGAAGAAAATCAGGATTTTGAAATTGAAACTTTGTTACTCCAAAACTGAAGTGCTGGGGCCTGGGCTGTGGGCCCCGAGTTGGAGTTGGCTTATGAATGAGTCACAACCCAGCAACATGTTTTGTTCCCCAAGGCCCCAGAGGCAGAACCTGGCCCCCTTGTGTAAGGCCTTTCCCCAGGTGATTGTCATTGGGATGGTGGATGAGGCTAGAGATAGATCAACCAGGAACCAGATCAGTCTGAGAAGAAACAGCAACTGAAGAAGTTGTGGAGAAGTAGAAGCAGAAAGAAGCAGCAACAAGGAGCTGATGATTTCAAAAAGAGTTCCTGTGGAAGAGAGTTCCTGTTGGGGCCAGTTGGAGGAGCTTCTTGTTGGGGGCAGCTTGCTGAACTCTCTCTCAGTAGTGTGTTCCCCTTTGGCTGATTTGACATGGAGAAAGGCAAACAGATGAAGAATAAAAGATGAAGTTATGCTGAGGGGATGTTGCTGAGTTTGGTGTTGGCCTGAGGAAGAAAAGAGCTAGCAGCACAAAAACCAAAACTGAAATTTTGTTATTCCCATATAAACACAGGACATAAACTACTTCCCATTGGTACCATTTTTACTTCAAGGCATGAGCTGTATAATTTGGGAGCATGAAATGTGAAACAGGCTATGTTTATAAATGAAGCAATGAGCTAAAACCATGTTTAATGCAGAATAAGAGTTCCTTTTTTCCTGTTCCGCAGTTATACACACAAAATGAAACTTTTTTTCCCCATATTATAAATCAGGGCTTATCTTCAACTACTTTGAGCAGGTTAGACTTTTGTTTGAAGGGATAAAATTAAAATCCAGAATCAGATGCCACGATTTATTTAGATATCTTAACATCATCCTGGTTTGTACTCTCATGCATTTGCCCTGTCTCAGACCTGTAATAGATTACTCAAGCTTATTCTCAAGATCACACACTAGAGGGAAAGGGACAATATCCTTGGGCTTATCTCTACTCTTGTTCGTACTACTGATCACCGAGGTAACTGATGCTTTTTAAAAACCTATTACTGTAGGTATAGGTTTCTCCAATGTCTGTTCTAAAATTTGAACTCAAACTGTTCTAATTATGTGCAGCTCTTAATGTTGCTCAGGAACCTATAAAGCCTTTTTGACCTACATAGCACCTACAGATGTTGCTTCCCTTGTGTGTTGTGCTTAGGCAAGTAAGAAGTATTAAGCAGTGCAGAGTTTAAGTTGAAAGATCAATTGGGAATTGTTAATGAGGAATGAAATTGTGAAAATAAGGAGGAGACATTTGAAATGGAACAGATCCTGTGATTATATTTCTGTTTACCTGGATGGTAATAGAGACACCATTACATTTAAGGCTCCAGGTTGAAAACTAAGTTCAGTGAAGTCTTCCCAGAGGCTATATTTTGCCATTAAGAAGCAGAAGTAAGAGACAGGGATGCACTGTTGCAGCTTTGGATCTGGCAAGTGAGAACTCTATCCAGAAAAGGCTTAGGGACACTGGTGCTTCTACAGGAGTCAGACACATTATTCAAAACCATAAGACTCAACTACCTTTGGTATATTTGTAAAACAGGAGAAAGATTATGAGGCTGAGTGTACTCTCAGCAAGTTTTCTGATGACAGAAAGCAGAGGAGTTACTGAGAGGGTTATACTGCCATCCAGAGGGACTTCAACGGGCTGGAGAAATGGACTGATAGGAATCTCATGCAGTTCAACGGGGGAATTGCAAATCTCCTCACCTGAGGAACAACCCCATGCTAGGTGCTACCCAAGTGGAAAGCAGTTCTGCAGAAAAGGACCTGGGAGACATCCTGATGGACATCAACTTGACCATGAGCCAGTAGTGCCATTTTCTTGATCCCATCATGGTTCTTTCTGATCGCACGAATAAATAACCAGATAAAGAAGGGAGAATGATTGATTCCATACTCTTGTTAGTGAGTTGAACTGACAGATGGAGCTGTCAGTTCAACTATCTGCTCCAATACATATTTGTGGAAAATGAAAATTCTTCAACAGAAGAGATTAAGAAAGATCCAGCCTGTCGTTCACACCACTTTTCTGAGAGCAGGGTTCCATTAATATGTACAAAGCTGCTTTTTTCTATAGGTTGTATTTGCTTTAGGTTTCTTAGGTGGTCATGCCTGAATTTTTGGTCTTGATGGAAAGGTGTAATCTTAGGAAAAATAATGTGCAACTAGCCAAACTTGACAGGAGTTTTAGAAATGTTACCTGGGCAGCTCATTAGACACACAACAATTCTAGCATGCTAAATGTGGATGTGACTTCATGTGTACAGATCAATGGAAATTTAAGTCTTCCTGGGAATTCCGAAAGCAATTAGTAGGACTTACATGATGAACTTTCATATTAAAACATTTAAGCATATAAATGCTCACTAAATTATGGCTAAAGTGACCTAATAGCTAGCATAAAAAGAGTGTTGGGGAGGAAGTTTCTTGCTCTTTAAGATAGTGTGAAGTCAGATGGGCAGCAGAGGACAGATTATAGCTGGACAGGAATGAAGTGGGGAAAAGGTGTAAAATTCTCTTTCAGCAACAACTAAGGTAACTCGCTTTGCTATATAAAGTGGTACTGTTTTTAAATATGGCAGAGTTCCTTTCTCCAAGGAAGTTTCTGAGGGTGTCTCAGGAGCCAGAGTAAGTCTATGGAATATTTTTAAAGAAAATGTGCAGCTAAGCAGTGCTGAGGATGCTGGTTTCAAGCGATATGATAATATATATAGTCTATGCCACTACAGTATAGAAAAATATCTGGAGATTTTTTGTTTACAAATGGTTTACTATGCCTGGTATCCTATGCACTGCACAGCATTGTTATCCTATACAGTGCATTTTTTGTTAGCAATTTTTTATTGAGTACATGAGGACTACAAGGACGTTGTGAGGTTTTTCAGGGAGAAAGAAGTGTCAAAGCCCAACTAGAACTTAATCTGACTACTGCCATTAAAGACAATAAAAAATTTTCTGTAAATACACTAGAAACAAAGGAGGGCTAAGGAGAATCTTCATCCTTTATTAGATGCAGGGGGAAACATAATGACAAAGGACAAGGAAAAGGCTGAGGTATTTAATGCCGCCTTTGCCTCAGTCTTCAGTAGTAAGACCAGTTGTTCTCTAGGTACCCAGACCCCTGAGCTGGGTCAGGAACAGGAGCAGAATGAAACCCCTATAATCCAAGGGGAAATGATTAGCGACCTGCTGCACCATTTAGACACACATAAGTGTAGGGGGCTGGGTGAAGATCCATCCAAGGGTACTGAGGGAACTGGCAATTTTCCTAAGAACCACTTTCCAAGCTTTATTTTCAGTCTTGGCTAACCAGGGAGGTCCCATTAGACTGGAGGTTAGCAAATGTGACAGCCATCTACAAGAAGGGCCAGAAGGAGGATCTGGGGAACTACAAGCATATCAGACTGACCTCAGTGCCAGGGAAGGTTGTGGGACCTTGAGTGCCACCACCTGGCACATAGAGGACAACCAGGTGATCAGGCCCAGTCAGCATGGGGTCATGAAGGGCAGGTCCTACTTGACCAACCTGATCTCCTTCTATGAAAAGGTGACCCACTTAATGGATGCAGTCCAGTGAAGTCCCCACTG
>VYZX01007885.1:7899-25776 GCA_013401335.1 Brachypteracias leptosomus | reverse complement strand
ATTAAACGCAGCATCATAGGGCTTTTCTCCGTAGGTTTTGCTTTTCTCTAATCCTGCTGATTTAGAAGCCAACATAGCTAAAATA
Organism: Brachypteracias leptosomus; assembly: GCA_013401335.1. NCBI lineage: Eukaryota > Metazoa > Chordata > Aves > Coraciiformes > Brachypteraciidae > Brachypteracias > Brachypteracias leptosomus. The sequence goes on along the minus strand of VYZX01007885.1, from coordinate 25,691 downwards.
CAGTAGGAAAAGATCTATAATTAGGATTTAAGAATATACTGGTACAAACCCCAAAATAGTGCATTCTAGTACAAGCTATACTCATATAACACCTTTACACTGGAGTTATATGAGAGGTTGTTTCAGTGTAATTATCCTAATATAAAATTGCACTCTAATAAAAAAGTTAGGGCAAAAAGCACTGTGCAGACAAGGCTAGTATTTCAATGAGCTGGGCTATTTTTCTGTCAGCCAGTATACCCAAACATCAAACAAAACCTAAGCAATTATATACACTAATCCTTCCCAATGTGAAGTTGCAGCCCAATGTGAATTCAAAAGCACCAAGTTGCAAATCCTTCAAAAAGAGCATTTACAACTTATAATGGAAACTCCAGCAGAGCTCTAACTGTAATAGTGTGACTACTGCAGCGATTATTCTTTATTGCCATGGCATTTACTGCTGAAATAGTGGTGGGCAGATCCTAACATTCTCAAAATTAATGTGCAGTAACATCCTCATGTGAGGTATTGCCCAAGGTATGGTGTTTTGAAATGTAATATATCAAAATGATGATACTTCTCCATTTAAGTTGTTCTGGTCACCCACTTCATACAATTGCCGCTTCAAAGGTACTTTTCATAATTTCAGAATAAATATATATGAAATAGGAGAATCTGAAAAGCATTTGGATTCTGACTAGTATTAATGAGGACTTGGAAAATGCCAACCTATCTCCAGTAGAGCAGCTTTATAGCTGAGAGAACATTATGGTAGAGTGTTCTCTTGTAATGATTAATTTCCCCTTGCGAGCAAGACACTTATGGCCCAAATCAGCTACTCCATGTACAGAATTCATATTGTTTTCTGTCAAAATTCTGCCCAAACCCCCAAAATGTCGAGTCTGTCAGCAACGGCCTGATGGAAAGTAAACACTGGAGTATGAACAACAGTGAAAGGAGGCATTGTATCTAAAAGAGAGTTCATAAATGCCATCCTGCTAGATTTCCTCCTTTTTAATACATGAGAAATCATACAGCTCTTAGTTCAGTTTCTCATATGTGTTTATGCATAGTTGGGCCAGAAGTAATCCACAGCCTATAATTTAAAAAAAAAGTTTATTTGTTTCAAAGTTCATTCGGATCATGATGCTGAAAATGCTGTAAAAATACAGTGTTACTGCCAGAAGTGCAGAAACTGCAGTATTTAGTTTTAATATTAGAAGTATTTCCTATCTAACCTATATGCTTTTACTGTAATACATATTGGGGGTGATAAGAATCTCATTATTTTCTGTCTTTTCTTTGCATTAGTTACCATAGTAGCAGACTAAAACAATCTGTCAAAACAAATCAGAAATTATAAGAGATGATAGGGTTAGCTGAAAAATGGCTCCTCACCTGCCTTCAGACTGAAACTTGGGAAGGAGGGACAAAGAACAAATAAGCAAGTGGCAACAGCAAAAGGAAGCCCCTGTCAGAAAACTGAGAAAGGGAAATGGACTTCCCTTGATATATATGGGAGCAGTGTAAAATAGACACTTTTTTACAACAAAAATGCCAAAGAAAGTAAAAATAAATTTTAAATTTTTGGTAAAACCTTTATGCAGGTCCCAGTGAGAATTCTTTCAGTGTTGCTACTTAACAAGATACTTATGTTGCAATCTCACTCTAACAGGAGCTGCGCTTCCTTTATCACAAGGACAATATATAAAATATGAATGCAATGTATATAGATATACAACATAAAGATTAAGGTGAGCTTTAACACTGGGTCTTTTGGTTAGAACTGGGTATGTGATGTTCACTTATGAATAAGAAACAAAAGAAGCATATATTTTCTGATGTTAATTGTATGCTAGGTTGATAATTTTGACATCTTTGATTTTTTTCATTTCAGTCTTTTAACCTCCTTTATCCAGCCTAATCTTTCCCTTTAGTCATAAACATAGTTGGAGCTCACACCATCTAACTTCAAGCTCTATCAGTCTCAGTGCCAGGGGTGGGAGGGCCAGACCTCTTCTGTTGGTAACGGAGCTTCTAAGAGCTCATTGTTGGGTGACTTGAGATGTCCTTCAGAAGAACCCATCTCCCTCCTCCACTGACTGTACAGATGCCCTCCTGACTTACATGCTTAGAATTCATTTGTGGTTTTGCCTTTTGTTTTCCTCAGAGGTGATTTTTAGCCTAAAATCTAAAATAAATAAGTATATTACTACCATCGCCTTCAGTACTTTCAATACCCCTTTCAGTACATGTTATTATACTCCCATACACTATAGAAATCATTAAACCAAGAGCCTGTTCTAATGGCTTTACTGAGAAAAGTCTTTTCCCTGTGGGCTTCCTATATATATACATACATAATTTTGAAAATTTCCTTTTTCAGCCAGATGGTTCATTTTAATTAATTCTTATCACAGAGATATCTTTGTCATAAGGTACTTCTAGAACAGATGAGCACAATTATATAAGTACTTTTGTTTACAGGATTACTGAAAGAATTACTATTTCACAGGGGAAGTGCTGTTGTAATTTTGTCTTTAATTTTTCCAACATCCTTGACATTTAAAGATGGTTTTAATATTATTATTCAATTGCAAAAAAGAAGGGTGTTGAATTTGTATTGATTTTACATGTGTGCTTACACTCAGAAAGATGGCATTTCAAAGCCTTTTCTAAATATGTTTTCTCTTTTATCGTAAACAATATAGAATATGTTCTATCAATGCCAGGATTGGACTACAGAAGGAAAAATGTTACCTTGCTTCACAAAGTACTAAAGAATTTAAGAATCTATTTGCCTTCCATTTGTCTTTATGGACTACACACTATGATGCCATATAGCAAGTTCAGAGAATTTGACTATACAAGCACCAAGTCTTTAACAACAAGAACAATCTTCGTACTGAATGTTGTCATTGTCTTTTGCAATGCAAGGCATAAAAACATTGAAAAGATAACTCAAATTTGTTAGTGTTTGTCACACAAGGTCAAAATTTTGCCAAGTTTTGATAGGCTTTGTAATTCTCAAGTTTCTTACTAAACAGAAACAATAATTCAAGGTGATGACTAGAAAAAAAAAAAACGAGCCTAGAATGATAATGTGCAAAGGAGTCTGGATATACATTTTGTGTGTTTCATTACAAAACGGTTACTTTTACTTCAGATGCTGTCCTGCTCTGAACTACAGGTAGTTGAGACTTTTTTGATATAAGTTTCAAAATCAAGACCTGAAATTTACTGATGCCTTATTATTTGGGTAGGATTTTTATTGATAAACATAGAACTAGGCTAAAGCCATCAAAGGAATCTCTATTGCTGTAATCTGAGATGCAGTGCAACTTCATATATATATGTAGATATATAGTGAGTGCACAATTTTGTAAGTAAAATAAGCCAGTATCTTCCAAAAGGAAAACTGCTACTGCACAGTACTCTGCGGTCTCTACACACCAGCATCTATCAGCTTTACAAGAACATTTCCTGACACAGCCAAATAATTCACCTTAGCCAAGATAATTCAGCAACAGCTGCTTACTACTCCACCAAATAACCAGATGTTATTAGTTTATTTTGACGTGTCATATGTAAAAATAGATACAGCTGATGTGATCTCACTTGGGATAGGTAGTGTGCATTACTGCAACGACTTAATTGGGGAATTGGGGAAAAAACCCCACATTAGACGCCATGATGTTTCAAAATACAAGGACAAGGAGGCTTATTGTAAATAAAAATAATCACACCGCAACCCCTCTGCCCTCCCCTGAGCTCGCCCTGCGGGAGCTGGGACCTACGTGCCTGCCGCGCCGGAGGGAGCCCTATGGAGACAGCGCCTGAGGAAAAAGGCGGGAAGCGGCGGGCTAAGGGGCACGTGCGCCGCCCCGGGGCACGCTGGGAAGGGCTCGGCGCGTGGAGTGCTGTGGGGAACGTCGGGGCGCGCGCCTGAGGCGGGCGGCGGACAGCGGGGTCGGCAGAGGAGGAGGAGGAGGAGGAGGGGAGCCGGGTCGGCGGGGTCGGGCCAGCTGCCAGTCACAGGTAAGGCACGGCACGGGCTGCCGGGCTTTCGGCGGAGCGCGGCCCTCCGCGGGGACCGGGGCGGAGCGGGAGCGGCATGGCGGCGGTGCCGGAGCGGGCCCAGCTCGGTGTGGGGAAGGGCGGGGCAGCTGGTGGCTGTGGTACCGAGCTGCGGGGAGAGCAGTTCCTCAGGTACTGCTGCTCCCGTTTTGTTCTATCGGAAGTTTCCGTTTGTTACTTTTCTTAAAAAAGGAAAAAGTATAGCTAATGAAAGCTCAGTTGGGTGGTTTTGAGGAGGTAGATGGCTATGCATTGTTTATTTGCAAAGTGATGTCATGTTTTGAAAAAAACCGAGAAAGTGCTTTTGAGCTAAAGAGTGATTCTGTTATTAGAATAATTTGGTTAGTTATTTATTTGGCCCAGTGTTACTCAGGTGGTGTTGTGCATTACTTACGGCATCGGTGCGGAAGGGTGGTTGTGTCTTGGCTGGAGCTTGCTGGCTAGTGCCACATCACCTGATGTGCCATGTCAGCACCAAACCCCTCCCTACAGGACGTGGCCTCTCATCTCTCCTGCTTTCAGGAGTGTTGTTCCACTGAGCCAAGGGCTGGTGTTTAGGGGAAAAGAGGCTCTTTTTTTTTTCTTTTTGGTAGCCTAGTCAGTTGGAGGGCTACAAGAAGTTGAAGTTAGCAGTCTTCATCTTGAACAGTCACTCTGGGGAATGTAAAAACAAAACCTGACTCTTTACTGGTGTGAACTGACAGTGAAGTAGGAGACTGAAGCAGTTAGAAGATGGAAATATTTCTGGCTATATAGATGCCCTGGTTCCTAAGAGCTTAGGTCTGCTGTATAAATCCTCTGCTAATGTGACTGCTTGTTAAATACTTTTTTTTTTTTTGCTTGTTTTTGACCAGTTACTACCTATTTATGTGGAATAAGGACAACAATCTGATTTAGTATGCATTGTTGGCAAGTACTAAAAAAGCAGCTTGTAGACCTTTTTTTTTTTTTTTTTAATGTTTCTCTGACTTTAAAGCTATCAAGAGTCACGTAGAAGGAAGCAACTAGTGGGACATTTTTTAGACATGAGGAGAGTATTCTGATTCAGATGGGCCTGCTGTTAAAGGGAGATTTTACAGAATTTTCCTAGTCTGGAATCTAAAGTAATTGCTTGAGGGGCTGCTGACTAACAGGCTTCATATACATTGCTCTAATCAGTGGTACTGCAAGTGGTGATTAAAGCTCAGTGTTTCTGTGAGTTACACTGCCGTACTTTTTCAGGCAGATCAGCATGCCTGAACTGTGAAAAGAGGAGTACGTTAACAGCCAATGTCCATAGTTGTGTAACGTGGCAGATACTGTCTGATCAAAATTTTAAACGAAGTATAGTCAAGAGCAGATCTGCTCTCATTTCTGAAGCCCTAATGAGAGATTGTAACTGTTACAGTACATAAAATATTAGGCCCTTTCAGTGAAGCTAATGTCAGAACTGAATATTTAATAATGTATTTGCTTTTTTGCATAGCTTAAAGAAAGATATTGCTGAATATAAATCTACAGAGATGAAAGTGCCAATAGTTAGTATTTTTCAGACAATAAAGGCTAGATATTACAGACCTGTCCTATTTTTCATTCTCCTTACAAATACAGCTGGTGTAACTTGGACAAAATGGAGATTGGGTATTCATAGTCTGATCCAATTTCTTTTGAAGTCCGTTGCTGAGTTTAAGTGGCGACAGGACTTGGAAACACACACCGCCTAAGTAAGTCCCCTTTGGAGCATTGATTTCCCCAAGATTGGTTATTTTTTGTTGTTGTTTTTTTGGTTGTACCTGAGGATTCAACTATTTTTTTTCTTTTCCATCATCAAAGTAGGTATGTAATGAAAGTGAAAATGGGTATAAGTAAGTAGGCTTTAAAAGGAAGCAATTAGAAATGGTTTGTATGGCATAGAGAAGGGTTTTCAAAGTGCAAGAAGTATTTTGAAGGAATAAGCAACATAATTCTCAAGTGTGGCTGCACTGCAAAAAAGCTAAGAGATTAGTTAATCTTTAGTCATTCCCATGTTGATTTAGCATTGCTCCCTCTACGCTGAAGAGCCTTCTAAAATAGGACATCTGCCACATATTCTCATTGGAGAACTAGTTCATGCACTAATCAATTTCTTACTTCAGCACACATGTCCCTCTGAAAAATTCAGCCATAATATCAGTCAGATTCAGATAGTCAAAGTAACGGGACTTTCTTTTGTGATTAATAATATAGATGATGATTCACTGAATAAATTGAAGAGTCCTGAAAATCAACGTAAATGGGAAAGAAAAGCTCTATTGTTCTATCAAATAAAGCTAAAGAAATTGGAATCAAAAGAAGCAGGCACCTCACTAATGAAAAAATATAAAGAGAAATATACAGCTCAACAGTCTCCTGTATGATATGTTTTTAATTCGTTTCTTGTTCCTTGGACAAGGTGATAACAGTGTTCCAGTTTAATCCAATAACCTATCTCCAAAATGATCAGTGTTCTTATTTCAAGCCTTGGTTCCTTTCTGCTTTGATTCAGCTCATATGGTTCCTACCCTTTGATTCTGTGCTCACCTCTTCTCCATGCAACTTGACCTTTTGCAGCTTTTCTCCCCCCTCCCATTTGCCACACTCCCTTTCTCCACTCTCTTTCATCTTTCCATACATATTAACTCAGCAGGATTTTTTCCTCTAACCTTAATTTTCCTGCATCCCAAAGCTTCACAGCTAAAAGGTTGCTACTAATCCTCTCTCTATTTCTCTTTCTTTATAGTGTATTTTATTCATCCACTTTCATTTCCAGAAATACTTTGTATACATAGACATTTACTCAGACTTGTGTATTCTCCAGAAGAAACCATTTTTCTAAGCCATTTTTAATGCATTTTGAGGATCACCAGAGGTGACAAATGTAGAACTGTATCTATAAGAGGAAAATTCTTATTTTTAGTACATCATTAAAATTGTATAATACTGAAGAAAAAGTTGCATCCCAGCAATCGGGCAGAGGAAATCACTTCTGTTTACCATAGATGAGAAAGGGAGATCCTACTGTCCTTCCAAATCAGTCACTAAATTAAGTGGACAGCATATGCATGAAAGTGTCAGGTTTTCAGTGCACAAAACTCCATTAGGCTAATTCTGGAGATCAGCTTGCCTGGATCCAGAGGTTGGTTAGAGGGCAAAGGTGCTTAAAACTATTCTAATGTGTCACAGTTCTAGGGCCAAGAAACACTACCCCTTCATGACAACTTTAAGGTAAAAGGCTTGCAGAAGTCTCCTTTGAACCTGCAGGCACTGCGGTTTCGTTCACAGTTACAGATGGGCTAGGCAGAATAGTCCGTGAGGAAGAACTCTAGGAAAAAGCAAAGCCAGAGCAGAAGTTAGAGCTTTTTGCACAGATGGCCACCTCCATAGTAAAGAGAACAATCCATGGGAGAGGATTAGCTTTGACCTTTTCCAGCATGAAGGGTAATGCTTGGAGAAGACTAGAAAGGATGTTTTCAATGATACCACGTAGTCTGAAGGTTTGCATTTTTTATATACTATTAATGAAGAAAATATTACAGAAAATGTTTTTTCTTCTATGGAAACTCAGTCTGATGGAATTCAAAGAATATTTATTGGCACTGACACTTCTTTTTTTAGCTAGGTGTTGGTTTTTTTGTTGAATTTACTAACCGTTTTGAAAATGACAGACGTTAATGATCTGCATAAAATTCATACACTTACATTGAAAGAAACCATTCTGTTAGGATATGGCTGGGTAAGCTCTCTGAGAATGCAATAAATGCAATATAAATAGTTTTTTAAAAAGTGTTAGAACGTCTTCTAAAGAAATGAGTTGTGTGGAATCCTCAACCTACTGAAGTGAAAAAGCAAAGTTTCCATTGTCATCAATGAGATGATGACTCTGTTCCCTGCAAAACAGGGCTTTCAGTATCTCCTTCAAGTAGACTTTCTCACTAAATGTTTTGACATGATGAAAGGCGAAAAAGGACTATATCTTCCTTTATTAGGAACTACTTCCCAGGTGAGGAAGGATTGGATTCTCAGCTAGTGAAATTAATTCACTCTCTGACAGGACAATAAGGTGGTCCGAGCATGTGTGATGCACTCCCTGGGGGTGGAGGTAAAAGAAACAAAGAAAAAATATGGTAAAAGACGTTCTGCCAGTCCCATTTGATGGTAAGTGGGATAGGCTGGGCATTGCTCTGTGAAGTCTGATGCAAAACACCTGCAGAGTACTTTGTCACAGAAGTCAATTTGCCTGCCAGTTTTCAAAGAAAAGCAATTTGAATTAAAGCTATGAGGTTTTGTATTTCTTCTGATCTTTCCACTTTAATTTTGCATTTAAGCATGTGCTTGTAAAACAAAAAGATGTCACATGGCTCATTTTAATGTTATCTTAGGAAATCATCCTCCCTTGTATGATTTGCTGCCTGTTCTTTTTGCCAAAACTCGTATCTAATACCTTTTTCAAAGGCTTTACTTCAGAGGAAATGCTAAGTGTCTCATCACCCATGACCATCAAAAGTAGTGGTACTAATATGAAAAAAAAAGTTCCTTATCTGTGATTTGATAAATGCATACTGCTGTCTGTACTTCTAGAATAAAAATAATACTGATAGAAATAATAAAAATAACCCCAGATGACACACAGACACACACACACACACCTGCATAGGAGTGCAAGTGATAACCAAAAGAAAGAGCATTCATTCTTTAGCTTTGCTTCATTAGATAAACAGTCTTTTCTGTCTAACATCTAGTGAAGATGGTCAGTGTATCATGAGAGAATGGAGTAAAGTCTTTTGAGGGAGGAAACCTTTTACAATTTTTATTGAAAGTTTCCCCAGACCATCTTTCTGTGAGAAAGGAGAGGAGATTGTAATACCTAAAATTGCAATATCTTTTTGCCAGAAAAAGTTTGATTCTTCAAGAGATTTTTGTCAGCTCTTCAAGAATGTATCTAAAGGCTTTCACATATCCAAATCTGGGTGGTCTTAATCTTCTGAGACTAGTATATATAAATGCTTTTTTTTTTCCTTCAGTAACCAGATGTTAAGCAAATTTTTGCCTTGTTTTCCCTATAGACTTTTTACAGGCTTTAAAACATTGGGACACTGAAAGAAGTGTGTGTCTGATATGACATGAAAATAGCTTTATAAAGCCAGCAGCAGATCTGCATGAGCAGAAAGGAGAAAATAATGGATGTGTAATGCATTGTGAACACTGCCTTTTTATATAATACTTAATAGTGTAGCACTTAGTCAAAGGAAATGTCTAGAAGTATTTAAATAAAAATAAATTTTAACTGAAATATGTGATTAGAAACATTTGGAAATATAGGAGATCAGAATTTAGATCAGTACAGTGATAGCTGGGTTTATGTCTGGAGACATGAGCTAGGGTAGTTGATTAAGCATGAGTGTCAGAGTGCTTTGGAGCTGATGGCCAGATCTTTTCCTGCTTTTTAGATTACCTCTTTTTTCCATTCAGGATACCTTGACCTGATAAATATAGTAATTTCTTCAGTATTATCTAAGCTAGAAATACTAACTTTGTAGATATTCTTTCTCAATGAGACTTAAGAGATTATTTTTTTTTCTTTGTTTTTCTCAAGCTATGGAAAGCAATTACATGCCCTTGTTTGATAGTGTTGTCATTAATTTTTAGTTTCTCCTTTTCTAATAAGCTATTATATACTCAGTGTTAATGTACAGTAGAATAAAACCCCCTCTCTTTCAGTCAGGGTATGAAATGTTAGTGTATGCTGGGTTAGAGGTCATTACATAATCTGGTATGCAGCAAAACATGTTAGAGTAGTACTTTTCTTCCCCTTCCCAAAGGTTTTCATTTCTTAAAGCTGTCGTTTTACCTGTTAAGTCTAGATTGTTTACATGTTATTGCTTTCACCAGCAGCAGGTGGAAAAATGGTCGTACTATTCTGCTGATACCATCTGAACCTGTTGCAGCAAATTAAGGATGGCACTGATGGTCTGTGGTGGTGTGAAAACGGTAGAAATTTTTTTCTTATTTTTCCAGGTGTCTCTGTGTGAGCTCTGCACAAAATTACACGTTAACCTAAGTATACTTAGGAATCAAAATAAGAGTGCTTGTGGGAGGGCAGTCTTATTCTCTGTGTTGTTCTAGTATTGGAAAAGCTGATCCAGAACATACTGGGCTGGATCTTGATTTCCTGTCTGCTATACAAAAGGCTGCAAGGAATTCAGTTCCTCTCTAACTAGAATATGTGGGTACTGTTGTGGGCTATCGATCTAAGGTAGTAAAGACAGTCCAAATGCTTGTACTCAAAAAGCAGCATAAGATCATTGTGTTTCAGAGGCCTAAATATTGCTGCTTATTAGCAGAACTCTTAGAGCATCTAAGAGCACTGAGGATCTGTGTGACTGCTGAAGTTGGAACTGTCCCAGGTGGCCCTGATAGCAGAGGTGGGTGAATAAAGTATATCAGTGCCACCTGAGATATGTTGATCCAGTTAAACAGAAGCAAGTGAAGTTCAAACATAGCATAGGTTCTGTATCTGTTGTCACTTACAGGCATTTGAAGGGTTATTTTTGTTCTCTTCCTTTTTGAGTCCGCTTTTCTGGGGTTAAAAAGTAAACATATGAGCCAGATAACCAGGCAGAGCAGTGGAAGAAATCTCCTGTATTTGAGTACTCTTAGTATGGAGTCCCTCCCTTTCAAGGGTTTGTTTGAATCAACCTACATCATTGAAAAAATAAGATTATGCTTTTATATCAACACTACTGAATGCACCACAACATCTGAGGATATTTCTATCAAGTTGGACAGAGACAATGTAAGTGCCTGGATCTATTGGACAGTCCTGCTATGCCACCCAAGCCTCCAGGGCATTTCACAGCAGTTTTGCAAAAAGAATATTTCCATACCTAGCATACTGACAATTATTTTAATTTGTTTAAATTGGCATAGCCCTGTGGACAGCTTATTTAAAAGCTACACACAGTACTATGTGTTCATTCCCTAAAGGTATTTTTACTGCAGGCACATTTGGCATTGAATTAATTATCATTCTAAAATGTACTTTTGGAGTCAGCCTAGTTTAGCTGGATGAAAAAGGTTTGTGTCGAAGAAATGGTGATTAGAATTTGGGGTCCATAATGGTTTGCAAATGTCAGCTCAATTAGTCACTTATGGAAAGTGGGTCCATTCTCCTGAAATCAACTGAACTGAATCTTTAAATGCTATTAATTGAAACTGCTTTTAGTTGTCCTTAGCATCAGCGGAAGCTCACAAGCTTCTCAAGTACATGTTCTTTCTATTCATTGCAGAAGAGATTTTTGTCAATTTTGTTTGTTTTTGAAATTATTCTTAGCTTTTTTAATTCATCTTTGCTTTTTAAAATTTATCTGGTATCTTTTTCTTATTGAAATCTATCTCCTGAGTTCCTGTTGAAGTACATGGTGTCTCACAATCTCAAACAAGGGCAGTAACACCAAAAATCTTTCATGTTGGAGCGGATTCAGTGTAAGCGGTGCGATTCAGAGAGATGCATATAATGCTTGAGTAGAGCAGTGTGTGTCTCTGATGTTTGTATATGGACCTGGAGTCATCAACATAAAGTAGTTATATTGGCTTTAACTGCCACAGAATTGCATGTTCTTAGGAAATCCATGCTAACTAGTTTTTCTGTTTTAGTTGAGCATTCCTGGTTTATGACTTCGTAATCTCTGAGTAATTGTCCTTAAAATTTCTTTCATAAAGCTTCTAAATGTAATGCTGCATTGGTTCCGTTCTCCAGGGTGCAGTTTTGTAGTTGAAAATTTGACTTTGATTCTCTTGATCAGCCTCAGAATTTGTAAAGTGAAACAAGGTAACATTTAAGATTGAACAAAACCAAATTGTAGAAAACAGCCAAAGAAAGCTTTGTCTTTGGAAAAACTTGAGCTGGATTCCCATCATGCTCTAGTTCTTTCTATCCTGTCCCACCATGGAACTGTCAGAGCTCCTGAGCTTCACAGTGTGTCTTTTCAGAGTTGTTTAGCACAGGTGTTTCTGTAATTATTATACATTTGGAAAAAATGTTTTGTTTAATGGTCCTCAAACATGTACTTCCATCTGTGACAGTGGTAGTGATATCAGGGTGGTGAGCTGTGATGAAATGCCTTTAGAAATGAGAGGTGCCAAAAGTAAGTCTAGAATTTCTTGCTGTCATTTATGCCCCTTCTTACTTTATTTGTAAGAGAAAACACAGCTGGTTTTAATTTCAAGGGCAAGATGAATCAATGGAACCTGTGAAAGAAAAGCTAAAAGGGAACAGAAGAGTGAAAAATATGGAAGTTTTCCACATGGCAAGCTCCCTATTACTTGACTGTTAAATCAGATTAAATAAACAAAATTCTCATGATAAAGGGCGATTACGCTAAATAGTAGAATGAAAACATCAGCTTCATGTTTGGCAGCAGTCAAAAAAGTAAAGCAAATGTTAGGGACTTCTTAAAGCTTGCTCTGAGTCTGTGAACAAAAGAACAGACCATGATTGGATGAATGCATGGATCATCCACATCTTGAGCGGCTGTGTAGCTATGCCTTCTGCCTTCAGGAAGGGTTTGTTAAAACCAGAAAGTTTTCAGGGAAGGGAGTGTTAATCGAAGATATGGAGTAGCTTTCATATGTGATACTGCTGAGAATGCTTAAACTCTTCAACCTAAAGGGAAAAAAAGTTCTGTGACTTGAGGGCATGAAGGACTACAAACTTGTGAGTGAAATGGAGAACGTGCATAAAACCCCACGTTTGCTTTCTTTTCTAATACAAGAACTAGGGGCCATCAGAGAAAGTTAACAGAAACGAGATTCAAAACAGACAAAATCATTCTTCATGTCACAGCTAGTAGGTGTTTGGAAATGCTTATTGAATGTTGTGGATGCAGAACGTTTGTGTGGGCTCAAGACACTAGACAGAAATTGAAAGAGATTTGTTGTGGGTTGCTAAATGAGCAAACCACAGTAGGACCAGAAGACTTCCTGGGTCAAAGATGGGTCAGAGGCTGGTGAAGTGCTGGGGCTTGGGCTGTAGGCCCCGAGTGGAACTGACCTATGGATGAGTCCCAGCCTAGCAATATGTTTTGTTCCCCAAGTGGTATCAGGCCCCAGAGATAGAACCTGGCCCACCTGTGTGAGGCCCTGCCTGCCCCCAGGTGATTGTGACTGGGGTGGTGGGTGAGGCTAGAGCTATATTAACCAGGAACAAAATCAGTCTGAGAAGAAGCAGGAACTGAGCTAGTTGGAGAGAAGCAACAAGAAGCTGATCAGTTTGAAGAAAGTTCCTGTAGCAGATGAAGACTAAAAGATGAAGAGGAACGTAGATGTTTGTCCGGAGTGTGGCAATGAAAACTAAAAGATGAAGGTATGCTGAGGAAATGTTGCTGAGTTTGGTGTGGGCCAGAGGAAGCAGAGAGTTAGTGGCACAGCTGGTAGGAGAGGAGTATTAAGGAAGTTGTCATATGATTGTTCTTACTTTTTTCTAGGTATCCGCTTGTGGTCCCTGTTGGAGAAAGAATGCTGAGTGAGGTGGGTGCTCAGTCTGAATCAGTGTGGTCATTCTTATTTTCACAAACTATTTACTTTTTGAGGTTGTTTAGAGAGACTTAATAGTGGTGAAGATCCATAACAGTGACGGAACATTGTCAGTTGTGCTTGGAATACTTCAAATCAACACAGTTTTGTTTTGGTGTGGGTTTTTTTTCAGTTATCTAAGTGGCAGAAGTTAGGAGAAACTATGTAAATGAAGAATAGATTTTTTTTCTGTGTAGGCTGTTAGATTTGTAGAAATACTCTTTACTGTTTGTGACACTGCATTTAAAAGTCTGGTTCCAACCCCCCTGCCATGGGCAGGGACATCTTCCACTAGATCAGGTTGCTCAAAAGTCCCATCCAACCTGGCCTTGAACACTTTCAGGAATGGGGCATCCACAGCCTCTCTGGGCAACTTGTTCAGTGCTTCACCACCCTCAGTGGTGAAGAGCCTCTTCCTTACATGTAATCTAAATCAACCCTATTCCAGGTTAAAGCCATTATCTCTTGTCCTGTCACTGCATGCCTTTGTAAAAAGTACCCTTTAGGTAATGGGAGGCAACTATAACGTCTCCCCAGAGCCTTCTCCAGGCTGAACAACCCCGGTTCTCTCAGCCTTTCTTCACAGGGGAGGTGATCCAGCCCTCCGATAATCTTTGTGTCCCTCCTTTGGACTTGCTCCAACAGGTCTGTGCCCTTCTTATGTTGAGGGCCCCAGAACTGGACACAATACTCCAGGTGAGGTCTCATGAGCAGAGTAGAGGGGGAGAATCACCTCCCTTGAACCTGCTCATCCCATTTCTTATAATGCAGCCCAGGATACAATTGGCTTTCTGGGCCACAGAAGCACATTGCTGGCTCATGTTGAGCTTCTCATCAACCATCACCCCCAGGCCTTTCTCCTCAGGGCTGCTCATAATCCATTCTCCACCCAGCCTATATTTTGTGCTTGGGATTGCTCTGATCCATGTGCAGGACCTTGCACTTGGCCTTGTTGAACTTCATGAGGTTGTCACGGGTCCACTTCTCAAGCCTGTCTCTCTGGATGGCATTCCTTCTCTCCAGCGTGTTGACTGTACCACACATCTTGACATCATTGGCAAACACACTGAGAGTGCTCTCAATCCCACTGTGTGTCGCCAGCAGAGATCTTAAACAGCATCGTCCTCAGCAGTGATCCCTGAGGAATGCCGCTTGAAATACTAGGCTGTCAAACCCTTTATTAAATATATATATACACACACATATATTTTTGTGTGTGTTCTCATCTGTTGGTTTTGCCTGAGATGGTATATTCACTGAAAGCCAGAGAGACCTTGGTGCACAATAATTAACTGTAGTCTGCATGCTGAGTCGACAAAAGGAAGGTGGAGCCTGGCATCAGCTTCTTGCTTGGTTTTATATGTTCTCAGTGATATCTAGGTAACTGTGCATCACTCACTCAAGCGAGAGTAGACAGTCAAGACAGATTGGTATTTAGTGATATCACACACTTCATCTCTAGCATTAGTTCCTCTATTATACAGTAGCAAGGAGTATAATGGGTTAGATGTAAACAGTGTCAAGTGCATAAACATGAACCCCAAGTTGTTTATCAGAAATCTCAGGATCATTGCTGTTATTTGTATTTGTGGTTCCAGGAACCCTCCATTTACCTTAAACATTTGCCTTTCTGTTAATTTGCTAATAGTTTCAAGGTTCATAAGATCAACAAGAAGAAATTTTGACTTGCTTAGCAAGAGGGGAGGGTCTCAGCTGGGATAGTATTTCAAAGACTGAGTATTAGTTTCAGGCTTGTGAGTAAATCCATCTATCTGCTTTCTGTGTCAAAATACTTTTAGGCCTGTTGCAGGTCATTAATTTTTGAGGGAGTGTTCTGTGCTTCTCCATTGGCTGTATTGTTAGTTATAAACCTCCCTCTCTACAGCTGGAGCTCTGTTGTGACCTATAGGTAGATGCAGAGTTGGTGGATTTTTATTTATTTATTTATTTGCTTTTATGTTTTACTTTGTTGCTAGCCTGTATTGGCTCTTCTGAGTCTCAGGCAAGGAGAGCTATAGTGACATCGTCTGCATGTATTGTTACTGAACTGCAACCTCACATTCTATTTCTGCTCCAAGATCAATATATGAAGTGATTGAGACATCCCCAAGTGCTATCTGGAATAGGCTATTTTGGGGTTTTTTGGCAAAATTTTGACAATGTGTCCTACAAAGACATTACATTGATATATAGACAGTCTAATAACGTATCACTAGGTTAAATTCAAAAGAAACCCTCAGAACCTCAGAAACCTTCTTCTCAACCACTTGAATTTTGATACATTGATATTTTAGCGAAGAAACTACTGGCAGATCACTTGGGTCTTTTTGTTTGATGGAGGCTTTATGGTCAGCTGGGTTTATTTGTCAGTATACAAAATGTATTCAAACACCACAGTCAGATGGTTTTGCTTATGTTTGTACGAGAATGATTTCTTCTGTTTAGCTATTTGGTGGCTTTTCACTATTATGAGTAGAAGTGAAAATAAAACTGTTTTCTTATCTGATAGCACAGACCTTTTCATCATACCTTAATTTGTCTCCTGAGTCTAAGCTTCATTCACAGCTAGCATGTTCAATTTAGCCAGGGGCTGAGCCACCTACTTTTTTTTTTTTTTTAATAACAGCTATCAATTCTGCCTAAAATGCCCTCATATGTGTCATTATGTTGTGACTTGGCTTTTCCCTTTCACTTGCTCTTGAAAGTTATCTTTTAGCTGAGGCTTGGGACCTCTGCCTGTCATTGCCCTCCTGAAAAGATCATCTTTGATTCAGTAGCAGGTGATGCCTTATCATGATAATGCAGTCTTTGCCATACCAGGTTTTTAAAAAGCAAGCAACAAAACCCCAGTAAAAATCAAAAAAAAACAATCCCAAAGAATTTTCTCTTCTCTTGAATTTTCTCATTGGAATAATACAGATAATTACAGACACTCTAGGTGACGTTAATGCAGACAGCTGCTTGGCTTTATTTTCTCCCTTTAGTTAAAAAATACTACACGTTATTATTAAGACAGGAAAAAAACCAAACTGAAGTAAAACAATTGAAATGTGATTTAAATGAAGCAATACTTTTGAGAGTTAGGAACTGTAGTGAGCAACTCATTGTGCTGTAAGTAGCCAAACAGAATTAAAGGGCAAAACTTTACTGTAGTGTAGTTTTATGTAGCCTTATTATATCACAGGACTTTAAGAACAAACTTTGGAAAATCAAGGCTTAAGGTGAAGTTTCATATAAATGTAATACTTCTGCCTCTCCTTAGACATATCAGCAGTGGACAGCAGAAATGCAGCTGCGGTTTGAAGCTGCACTGCAACTTTTAAGTGTAAGAACTCTTGCCTTAAAAGGATGTAATCTTCCTAGAGCTAGCTCGTCAGTACAGTGAATTGGCTTTACAAGAAATGTAAATGCTTTCACATGGCACTGTGCAGAGGCTGAGCCAAGGCAGCACTATCCTGGACTGATGTCCATACAACTCACTGCAGCAGCCACACAGCATGAGAAAGCAGACTGAGGTGAGAATAGAGTAGGATGTACACACACTGCAAACAGATTTCCTGTATAAAGACTGGAGTTTTGCATTTTGACTTACCCTGTGTCCTAGTTTTTGTTCCATGAGAGTCAAATGATAAGTCATCAGATTGAAGCGTCTCAAGAAAGACAAAGGCTAGGCTCTCACAGCTTGCTTCAGGAAAAGATTGAAATCCAGTTTCATCCTTTAGCTAAGGGGACCTGAATACCCATGAGAGTCTGAGAAGAATATTTCAGCTACTGGGGTTTACAGTATTAGAATTGAGTTTTCTCTCAATCCATCTTTTGGAGATGTTCTATTGTAAATGTTTTTGTTTGAACTAACATTGAAAATGTGATGTAGTTTAGATACTTACCCGGGTTGTAGGTGCAGCAGATATGTTCAATGAAAGTTGACTTCTGTTAAGGAAGAGTCTGAAATGTCTTCCTATGCCCTTCTTGAAACCAATGTGAACTAAAAATTTGCTGTGATATATGGGGCTACTTGTCCTTTTGGTTACCATTGCCACAAAAGGCAAAACTGTTTTGCTTCTGTGTGCATCTAATTTCCCTCAAAGCTGTGTCTTTGTAGTCAGTGGGGAAACAGCAGCTCTCTCAGTTGCTGTCACAGGCTCATTTTTAACTGTGCTAACAGA
>VYZX01007884.1:5536-23643 GCA_013401335.1 Brachypteracias leptosomus | reverse complement strand
ATTCTGTGATTCTGTGAAAGACACCCATGCAGTAGTGGAAAAGAACTCACTTTAAAATACTTTAATGCATTATAGGACTATTTTGCAACTAGGTGCAGCCCAGGGAGTGCACAGGTAGGATCTGAGTGTGCTTGTGTGGTTGAATTCAGTGCCTTGTTCCTGGGTTTGAAAGGATACAACAGGAGTTGACCTCGTTGTTCATAGTCTCCATCTCAAAGTGTGCATTGTAGATAATTCTTTGAAGAAATTTTGAGTTTTACAGTTTTAGGAGCACATACACACATTGGCTCGGACTGTAAAAAAATATGAGAATACACAATTTGAAAGAGAGACTACTTTAAAGCTTGTCAGGCATACTTAAAAGACAAGGGGTTGAGGAAGATGAGAGACAAAGAGGTTATAATTCTGTATTAAATATCTTCAGCATCTGTCAAGGTACAGTAGGAAAAACATGGCTGTAGTAATGTATATGTCTATGCCCAGTGCATGAGCAAACTTTGAACATGTTGAACATGCATGAGGGGGGAAAAAAAGTACCTGAACACTTAATGCAGAAGTATTTGATGGAGAAGGCTGTGAAAGAGTTTTACCTATTTATTTCAGTTAAAATCAGTAATTTGGGAAGTCCATTACTGTTCATAACAGTTCAGTTCATTATAGTACTTTTCTTGTTTACTTCACTCCTACATTCAACCCTTCTTTTGTTTACACAAAACCTTTTTTTTTCTTTTGTGTTTTTCTGATTTGAAATTCCATTGAAATTCTTAATTTTCTTTGCTTCTCATTCTATTTCGTTTCTTCTAATGTTAACCACTTTGTTCAGTTATCAATTTAATTAATATATTTCCTAATTAGCAGTGGCAGAATTTCACTACGTATTTCTGAAGTACGTAGAAACTTGCAGCATAATCCTAAATCATACTGTAGTGTAGTAAACTTAAAACACCTTTCAATTATTGAATTATTGTTCAAAATGCAAGCAGACTGCCTTCTGTATTATCTTATATGGGAGGAACAGCATAGCTGAGAAAAACCTATTGCAATCCAAAAAGTAGGTTTTTCTCAGATGTATTCAACTTTTTCAGTTTTCAAATAATGCTTTGTGACATCCTTATCCTGACAGAAGATAAGCTGATTGATTTCCACCTTACTACTAAACCAGACAGATTTTATAAGCATGTTCTTTGTGAGAAAATGTTCCATTTTATTTTAATTTCACTAGTAGAGGAGCATTGAGTTGCTCATGGAAAAAATTCCAGTAACTATCTATATCTCTGGTATTTGTCAAATGTTGTCAAGTGAATAAGGAATGGGAGAGAGACCTATAAATACATTTGGTATTTTTCAGATATATCCCCTTTTATTCTTAATAAAGTGTTCAAGAGAATCACAAGATGTTCCTGTGAGATATTCCTGATACAAACAAGTTTGTTTAAGGTTTTACTTGGAGGTGAAGTGGTCATTTTTTGGTTGTTTTTCTTTGTTGGGTTTTGTTTCGTTTTTTCCTTTGTTTTTGAGTTTTTCCTCATCTCTCTATAGTACAAAATTATTTAACGTTTTCCTAAATCTTTTTAGAAAAATCTCAACAAAGTTACTCCCCAGGATCTCTCTCTGGCGTGTTATTCTGAATTATACTATCCCATAGTATTTCTAAAGAATTTATAAGCTGAGATGCTCAAATGAGCAGTGAGTTTAAACAAGCGTGTTTATGACTTCCAAGCAAAAGAATAATGCAGAAGATAAAGTGTCTTTCTCCTTTTTTGTGAAATAGCCATTGAATATGATAGAGGAACCCAAGAGTGTGTTGGGTGTCATATCACCCTGATTCTTGGAGAAAGCTGATAGTCAATGACTCTTCCACATCTTCTCTGTAGCAATAGCCCTTTATTTCTGCAGACAGTCCTTTTATCCCTAAGGTTACATATTGTGTACTTATATCATTGGTTAAGCATATTACTAGCATACTGTCTATTGGTTAATAGCTTTTACATACTCTTGTTCACGGTTAGGACAACATCCCTATCTTGTGGTTGCATGTTTGTCCTTGTACTTGTTTATCTCTCATTTTCATGGGCACAGTTTCAGATCATCAGGTCAAAAATATTATTGAGGCCTGCAGTCCAGCTGCAAACCTCCACACTTCTCAGCTAGTGAAAAAGGAAGAAAATTCTTTTCTCCTGTCCTCATGTTCCCAGTGCCCTCATTTTCTTTTTTTTAAATGATCACTGTGCCAGGGATGGTTTAATCCTCATCTGAAACTTAGTCTAACTGAGCCCAGGAGCATTTTTGTCATCATTTGCTTAAAATATTTCATTAGCCCTTAGGATTTAGAATTTTAAGAATATTTTGATACTGAAACAACTAAAAATTTTCTTCTTCTGAAATCTCTTTTCTCTCTCTCTTATTTTTTTTTTTTTTTCCCCTTTCTTTATTGGCTTTAACTTTGGGCTTATGTGAGAGTGGAAAAAAAGAGAGTGAGAGAGCATACTCTTTTTAAGCAAGCTGCTGTTAATAGTTAAATCTAACCTAGATTTCAGCTGGTTTTTTATTTGTCTCAGGCCAATGTAAATTAAAGCTAAAGCGTCTGATGCAACTTAGCAAGGCCTTGAATGGTATCACTTCTTAGGATTTAGTTTTACGCTTTTTAACTAAGACAGTGCTTGCTCTGGGGTTTTTTTGTCTCTTCCTCCCCAAATCCTCCTGTCATTATAACACCCCTAAGCTACAGTTTAATGTTGTGATTCTCCATCTTTCAGTGAAGACAAAAACTTGTGGTTCTGGATATTTATGATCATTAAAAATCCCATTGCAACTTTTTCCTACAAGTAGATGTTACCCTCGGAGTTGTCTTAATTCCAGTTTGAGTAATTACAGTTGGTCCTTCTTGGGTCTATCTGTAATCTTAAACAGATAATGAATTCTTCATTTCTTGTCCTAAACATTGATGCTTCTACTTTATATGCTGTAGACTTTGTTTCTTGAAATGATTTCTTTGTCTAGTTGGAGCTTTGTTCCATCCCTGTGTGAATATGCATATCATTTCACTGTTTCATTAGTATATGTCACATAACAATCGATCACATACAAAATACCATTCAGGTGGAAACCAACTACACAACAAACTAAAAGCCCATTGAAAAAAATTTGATTAATCTATTCTGGTGCTGAAAATATATTTTCGTATAATGATTAGAAGAAAGGCATTTCAGGTTCCCTTGGAACATTGCATTAAAGATTCGTTTTAACTGCATTTATCTTCAATTAATTATGTCAGAGGTGTGATTTTTGAAGTTCAGCCATACTTAGATCCTTGTTCTTTAACTTGTCTTTTGTGCATCTATTTGGGTAAATTTCTAACTAAATCCAGTTTTGTACTCGAGTCACACAATTGTTTCGTGAGCCAGCAAAACTTAAGAGGTGGGATTATTATTGTTTTATTTCATTCCATTTTATTTATCCCAAACAAAGCTTTTTTTTGTGAGTTGCATATATTTGTACATTTTTCTGTAGCAGCTGATGTAGCGTCTCTACAAGATGGTCATGTCTTCCAGAGGCAGTAATAATGTAATAATCCCAGTCCTACTTTATTGCAGAGCTTAAGGAAAGATCAAAACACTTAAAATTATAGCAAAGGGAATGTGTTTGGTTTGGGGTTTTTAATTTTATTTTCCCCAAATATCCTGCAAATAAAATATTTGCATTTTCTTCTGGTCATTTCACAAATTCACATATATAAGAAACTTGAGAACTACAATTGCATTTATGATTTGAACTTATTTATAAGGTGCCTGTAATCGTCTTGCTCATAACTTTGAGCTCTTAGGAATGGAACTTCCTGATAATCTGTGGATACAAGTGATACTGGACAGTATGTGGGACCTGGCATCATTACACATTGTTGGAAGTACTTTGAGGAATTTGACTGTATCATTCCACCAGATCAGTCTTAGTTTTTCATATGAAGATTTTTATTTGTCTCTGGTGCATTTTTTTTAATCAAGTAATTGGTGTGTTTAAAAATAGCAAAACATTCAGAAGGTTTTTATAATACATAATATCCTGTTGGTGATTCCTTCAGTAGCAATCTACAGCCATCTTAGCTCTTGCAAAATTATCTATGCAGAAGTTCTCAAATCTAAAAATAGATCGTGACTCTAATTTTATTTGATACTTTTCATTTAGGGAATGTTAATGGACAGATTCTTTGTATGTTTAATTCAGCTGACTTAGGTCCTCTGTTAAAATGAGAAATTTACCTTTCAAGTGAGGAAATCTTTGTACGAAAGAACCACTGAACGTGTGGACAGCTGTGGTACTGCTCTTCTGTAGTTACTCTCTGTGGCACAACAGAATGTGGTAACAGGGAATGAATGAGTGACTATTAAAAATGATCACTAAGTTTCTTTTAAAATTAAGCAAGTCGTTTTAAGGGAAATTCCAGGGTCTGGCACGCTGGAGTTTGGAGAGGAAACAGTTGCACAGAAGCTTTACGAGATCCACTGGTCCATATTGGTTTATATCTATTTTGCAGCATGCTAAGTGCAGGAGTTGGGAGTTTTCTTTTGAACTGCTCTTGGCTGAGCGTGAAGTAGCTTTATATGGGTTTCAGACACCATATTATCTAATATTCTGACTGCAGACAGTTACTGAAGTTTGCCTGTCACTGTAGGAGAGATGTCAAAACAATCCAGTAAGAAGAGACTGAAATCCTAGAATAAGTTGAATGTTTAAATGTATTATTAAAGGACATTGGCTGTTGAATTTCCATGACAGAGACCCAGATAAAATAAGTTTAATAGGAATTATTTGCGTTAATTTCATCTTGTCTTCGACCGCAACTTCTTGTGGTCCAGCAAAACTGAATCACTACTATTGTGGTCCATACTATTACGTAGAATAATACTTAGATTATTGACCAATATTTTATCTATGTTTATTCCTTGAAAAAAGGTTAGCACACTGGGAAAAGCAGTTACTGATTTCCCCTCTTTGAAGTGAGATAGGCTAACTCTGTTCTCCAGCTTCCACAGAAGATGAGGACTTGCAAATTTGGAAGGAGACCTTGGTCTGAGCTGCAGCCATCAGGACCTTCAGCAATTAGATTGCCTCTTTTCTACCCAGCTGGAAAGAGAGTTTAAAACGTGCTTAGTTCCTGCTCACATCTAGTTTTTGTACTGAGACAGCAGACAAAGGGGCTGGTGTGACAGGGACTGGAGCCATTGGGCTCCAGTCACTGATTAGCTCATTTCACCTCAGCCATGTGGCTTTTAGACAGAAGTCTGGAGCCAAATATCTCCCAATTACCTGGAGTAAATTGCTTCATAGCTTGTTACCAAAATTCTGAGCAAGGTTTTGGCTGCTGTCTGATATTTAATTAAACTCCATGCATCTGATAACTTCTCTGCATGATGTGGCAAATAGCAAATGCTTAGAGAAAAGTTGATTTCAAAATATGGAAAGGGAAAAAAATCCCTAAATTCAAAAGTGTGTCCTTTTATTGCAAAGGAAAAGAGATTTTTTGCTATAAAAAAGCTTAAATACGCTCTGAAACTAACTTGCATTTTTTGCAGTTGGAGAATAAAAGAACAGAAATAGTGATGTTCTGATTCTAGGCATGATTCAGATACATTTTAACTCCATGCAAGTATGTCTCCAACCTGACATCTTACACATTTGTATCTCACTCAGCAGACTTGAAGAAGTAATTTCTTATTCATGATCTTAGCATCTAATAGCTACCTACTTGCTGCACAAAACACAGAACAAAAAGACAATTTCCATCTCAGTAGAGTTGATGGTCCTGCTGTAAGACAAAAGATAATAACTAGAGGAAAGAAAGGAACAAGAATAAGCTGCTGCTGGTCAGCAAAAAGAGCAGTAAAGTTAATGGCAGACATTCCAGAAAAGGAGACGGGTTAAGAAATGTTTTTGAAGGTGCTTATGGGCAACTTCTGTTCCATGCGAGTGCAACACAGAAGTCAGCATTAATATTTATATGAGAAAATTTAAAAAGTGGATATGAGAGGCTGGCATCCTGGGGATGAGGGAAGTTAATGAGATCTCATCTGTGAGTGTGAGATAATCGTGTGTGTGGGAGGGGTATGGCAAGGAAAGCAGACTGGAAATAGCCTTGACTCAGAAGACTTAAGTTCCTAAGGTTTGATGTGATAGAAAGAGGAGATGTGTGGTGCCTCCAAGGAAAGGGTTTATACTAAAAAGTGTTCTTTTGCTATGACTAATAAGCAGAAATTACTACCAAGTTATATTTTATGCAAGAGTAGAATGCTGTATGACTTGTAATCTGAGGCATCTCACTCTTGTGTGCAGTCTGTGGGAGGTTTAGCAGCTGATTAAAACTGGAGACTGTTACAGGCTCCTACGATTTTTGAAATATTCCTGTATGTATGGATTTCCAGTAACTTTAGAAAAAAAAAAAAAGTGACACCCTGTGAGATTCCAGGTCTTTGTGCATGTGATTTAAAGTACTGTAAACATCACAAATTAAAACATAAATTGTCTCTCACAATGACAGTCTGTCTTATTTCTCTCTTGTTTATCCTAAAACATAAGCTCACAAACACTAATAAATAAAATAAATTCTACTTCAAGTCACTTATGCCAGTTGAAATATGTTCCCTAAAGAGGGTCACAGAGGCACAGACTGTCAGAGCTGCGTGTCTTGCTGATGATCTTAAACCATTACTTAAAATGTAAATGTATATTTTTCATTCACTGACTGCTAGGAGGCAAAGCAGATATCATCAAGTAAATTTTGTCTAAAAAGGAAGAAAACAAAGAAAAGATGTTTGATGACATGGATATTATTGATGTGTCATAACTCTAAATTAGGAATTTGCAAAGAACTGAGCATGTGGAGTCGTCCTACAGCTGAGTGATGCCACGTATTCACCTATAGTAATGGTGTTAGTCAGAGAGGTGATCACAAATCTGTGTGTTGTCAATAGCTCTTAGAAGTTTAATTCCAGGTTCTAAGATGGTTAGTTATTTTTATTTTGCAAAGGTATGTTCGTTCATTCAGAGATACACATAGTGATTTGGATCAGGTATTTTAAAATATCTTTCCTTGAATTTTCAGTGCCATTGGTATGGAACTCTCAGCTAAAATCTTGTCTTGAAACAAAATTACCAAGAAATAATAGTATAATGTGTTGACAGGACATGGAAGACTCTAGTTTTCTACTTGTCTAGCGCAAACTTCGGTGATGTTTAAGAAATAGCATGACGGCTCTTGTGCTTTCCTGGAATAGAGCAGGTTTAGGGAGTATTTAATTCAAAAGGGATTTCTCAGGTTTTCAGTTTAATTTTCAAGAGTCATGCATAAAATGCCAGGGCAAAGGAAAAGGGAGAATTGCGTAAGGACATTTAGAAAAAGCTGTTTTACCTTCTGAAACATTAAGCTTGTATCAGTTCCGTATTTCTTATCGTTATCTGCATATTTCACAGAATCACAGAATGTCAGGGATTGGAAGGGACCTCAAAAGATCATCTAGTCCAATCCCCCTGCCGGAGCAAGATCACCTAGATGAGGTTACACAGGAACATGTCCAGACGGGTTTTGAATGTCTCCAGAGAAGGAGACTCCACAACCTCCCTGGGCAGCCCATTCCAGTGTCGTGTTACCCTCACTGAGAAGAAGTTTCTTCTCATATTTAAGTATGTATGTAGAAAAAGTATGACTTCATTTTACATTTGGCCTTATTTAAATCTATTTATTTAAATTTTGATTATACGTACAGCAAGTAGAAATCAGAAATTCTTAACTATATGAACAAGCACAACAAAGAAAAAGTTCCTTGAGTTCTGGAGGCAAAAAAGTTGAATATAGAAAATGTAAAGTCTAAAAGTTAATAGTAAGCCACTACCTTAAGGTAAGAAGACGAATGAGTAAGGAAGCCCATTCCTACTTTAGCTTTGTAATGTGCTGCTTTTATGGTTTTGAAGAAAACCTCTTTAATCTGTTCTTTCACTTTTTTGTACAAGTAAAACCCTTGAGTACTGGAATACTCAGGGGTTCTTGGACAGCCTTGTGGTAAAACAGCTAGAATATTTTGAACATGCTAAGTGCCGAATATAACTAATATTCCTTAGTGATAGGATACCAAACAAATATTCCCCATAGAACAACAGAAAACTCTCAAACCAGCAGTTCTTGCTGATGCTAGCAAAAGATAGTGCTGCGCACTCTTACTTCTTTCTACTAGTTTTCTTGTGGTCCTTTAGTGGGCAGGAGTAGCAATAGCACCTAGTTCTCAGGGAAGTTCCAGAAACTTCAGGAGGCAGAAATAAATATAAAAATAATCGTTTCTGTTCCACAGAGAAAGCAAATCAAGGAACATAAAAGTGAACTTACTAGCTAAATCTGCCAAGCTGGTCAATAGTGGATTAAAGGCTCCTGTGTTCTTTACTGAAACCATGATGTATGTTATTTCCCTTAAAATTGTCCACTGAGCCATGCATATGTCTTCTAAAATCAAAACCTAAAGGAACTATAATTTTTCTAACACATTTTTTCCATCTTCAGCTCAAGATTGGTCCATCTGCACAGCATGCCCTGTGTCAAATTTCTTTATTTTGGATGGATAATAATTAGCATGTTTCTCTCTCTTTGCCCTTTCTTCCTTTTAGATTAGTACAGCATTTATTAACTCTAATTAACCTTGCACTAGGATGACAAGTGTAATGAGAATCTTGAGTAACATTTAATGATAACAGAAACACAAAAATGAACTTTTCCTTGCTTGCCAGATGGAGTTTTACCACTGTCGTACTGCTCTGACTCACAAAAACATGTATGGGATTTCTGCAACTCCTTGCTATACATACAGAAGTGCTGTTGGTAAATATCCCTGAAAAAGCAAGACTGAAGAAATACTGTATTTTGTTCAGAATATTTACGTGCACTGTAATACAAGCAAAATGAATGCCAAAAAGCCTCCTCTTAATGATCTTTGGAAGGAAAATAATAAGGTCCAGATATTAGGGATTTTCCTTGTTCTTTTTCTTGCAGTACTTACACAAGCTATCAAGTCAGTGTTCTATTAAAAGGGAGTGTTTCACTACTTTCATTATTAAAAAAAAAAAAGAAACTCTAAGTGTAATCTCCTTGGCTAAGTTTCTAGGTGATTATACTATGAGATCTGTTATCACCTGTAAATATGGGTGATGCACACCCACACTCTTGTAAAACTTCAGACTGATAAGCTGTCTGTCTCCCCAAGTTTCTTCATCAGTGCACATGCTTTAGGACAGACAGGACTATTTGTTTTCACAGATGAGAAATGTGTTAAACTACACTGAAAGAACTCATTGAAGTGTTCATACCTGCAAGGACAAGTACTGTAACAGCAGCATCTCTCCAAGGGGTTACTCTCTGGCCAGGTGGCATTTCCTGAACTATTAATTCATGAGGAAGGTAGAGGAGCATGTAAACAAAACTGCTAAAGGTGGGATGGAGGCACTTAACAGAGGCATCTCATGTCTTTTTAGATTCCTTGCGGTATATGTGACTTCTGGATGGTCTGGTGCAACATAGGACCTTAAATCTTTGGAGCTGAAGCTGAAGACCATATATAGGATACTTCAGGAGATTTAAAATGACAACAGATGTTTACACTTAGGCATCTGAGTGGTCAGTGTCTCATGTGTGTATATTGACTGTATGGCTAGGATCCCCATGTTGCAGTTAATAATTTTCCTGCCTAGATCTTTTACTGTAATGGTCTTGGAGCAGATCTCACAGAGGCAATTTTATTATATTAATTTTAAAGGCTATAAAAAACAAGGACATGATCTTTATGCGTGCCCATACCAGAGTCAGAAATAAAGCACCTGTTTAAGTACCAGCCCAAAGCTTCCATCACCCTCTCTGCTGCTGTGTCCTCTGTGACACGGTTTGTGTCTTAAGGAGATGGGCTTGAAAATTCCAGCCCATGAGGATGATACCCCAGCATAATAGAAACTTGGTCATCTCTCCTTTATTTTATGATGCTGTCACATTATGCTAGAGAAATCTATTTAAATCAGAAGGTGCAGTGTGGACCATGACTAGCCTGAGGCTGGCAATCCGTAGCAGCAGATTATTTTTCTGCCCTAGACAGAGAGCGACTACTAATCACTGAAGTAACTGTTCCTGTCTCTTGCCTATCACTCAGATAAATTATTCCCCTCTTCTCTCTTCCCGCAACAGATACATCTTTGGCAGTAAACCAAATATTTCAAAGTTTATCTGAAGAACTACCAATCTCTCTGATTCCTGTATAAAGAATGTAACTCAATTCGCATCCTCACTTGTGTCCTCTTGCGCTTGCCTTGGTAAGAATCCTGACAACCAGGGATGCAGGAACAGGGCAGGGTGTTCAATTGCATTTGACCATATCATTTATGTCTGGAGAAAAACATTTTTAACAGTTGGGATTTTTGCAACATCATTATCAAAGGTTTGTATTTGTTCATTTCAATTTCCTTGTATGTATTTTGAGGATGAGGGGGAGTAGTTTTTTTTGTTGTTTTGTTTTAAGGGAAGAATATGAAGTTCCACAGTGAACTCTATCCAGTGACATATTCTGAAAGCCAAGACCTTTGTCGCTGTTTTTAAATGCTTTCATGTTTACAAACATGCAAAGAGTTACTATACCTATGGTGCCTTCTTCATATAAATAAATATGCTAGTATTTAGAAACAACTGCAATTACACAAAATCTGATTTATGAGCCTTGATGTTGAGCCCTGTAGTAGAAGATCTGTGATCTGCATTCACTTTGCACAAATACAGTGGCTACAGATGGTGCAAGGCAGTGATGAATAGGTCTCGTATTTTCTAATACTACAGAATATAGCCAGATGCTGTATGGAAATGTGAAGGAAAAGCATAGTGGGGAAAAAACCAGTAGTTTGTACTGTATAATGTGCAGTAGAATGAACGTGAAGTTGATAAATAGGTACATTTGTTACTTGGAATATGTGTTTTCACCCTTTTGAATGAAAATTGGTGTCGCCAGAAGTTTTTCTAGATTTGTTAAAAATGACGTAAAATGTCAGATGCACAAAATACAAAGGTATGGAGAAGTACCCCAAAGTGCCTCTTTTTCATAAGGTTTCCTTGATACTCTTTGACACAGTACTTTTGTTTGAGCATCAGATAGCACTTAATAATTTCTACTGCTGTTAAGCACCATACTGAAGCTTTTACAGATTTAGCAACACCTCAAGAGCAGTTTCTCTCTTGTTAAGTGCTTTACAGCAGAAAGAATTGGGTGAGAATAAGCCATCTCCTTGAAAATAAGAGAAAGTGAAAGACAAAGAGAAAAAAATAATCCCCAAGTAAAATGAAATTGCCCCTCTCCTTTTGGGCTAAGTTTCTGCCAGAAGCACAAAGGCTGGTGTTGAAAAGTGACTTTAAGGAGTGACTGACTGGCTCAGAAGGCAGAGCTTGATGCTTTTATCTGACTTCATGTGTTGAGCATCCTTATCAAAGAAGTATATTCACTGTAATAGGTGGGGCTTCCACTCTGGTCCATGGCAACTGGATCAGACTTCTGGCAGAGAAGCCACAGGGCCATCGATATTCAGAAACAGCTCAGTCATACTTGGGTGAAAATTACTTGGTAATTTTTAGTAGGAAAAGGAGATGAGAATTTCATGCTTTCTTGCGGGCTTTTATGTAAAAACTGTCTATTAGGAAAAATAGCAATTATTATGTTACAGACTTTCTGGAAGGAAAAAGGAAAAATAGAAAGCAGTTATAGATGTAAAAGTACAGCCAAATTTAAGCTTTTTCTGGTCATAAAGTCAGAGTTGCTGTGGTCTGAGGTGAAATAAAATAGGATCCCTGTGCCATTGACAGTCTTAGCAAAACCAGAAAATATTCCTGCATGCCAACAGCGCTATATAATTTTTATCAGGAAACAAATATTCTTCCTAGCAAAGAGTTTTATTGTTGGCATAGATGAAACAGGAGTGGAAGTGAATTCAGTTAGCTTATTTTAAAATTGTTTGAAATACTTGAATGCCACACAGTTGTTCTAAGATTGCTGTAACTATTGGCAGAATCCAGTGCGAAGTACTTGGGAAATGTTTGCTTCCTAAGGCAGAACTGACATGTAGATTGTAATTTAGATTTCTGATTTTCGTTCAGAAAAACTGCTAGGCTGTAATTATGTTCTTTGTTTTCAAGTTATATTGTATTTAGGATAATGTTAGAATAGGAGTCATCTACTTAAGAGCTGCTTGTAGACAAGGCTGTCATAGGTAAAAAAAAATTGATGAGGGAACTATCAAAATTCAACTCCCCTACCCGGATTTTGCTGCCCTTCACCTGGATTGAAGGAGAGTGGCCATCTCAGGACATCTATTGTGTGTCACTTAGATGATTCAGGGGACTGACAGGAGTCACGTGTGGCTCTCTGCCCCCCTTGTCTCTTGAAGAGAGGAGTAAGCTGTCCTTGAAGGGACTTTGAGTCTTGAAATGTGAGAGAAACAAGAGGGAACTTCAAAGATGATTTAGATGTACCATTTTACATCTGCAGGTGAAAAGGTTTCCAAAGAACATTGGAGCAAAATAGTTATTGCCCTTCTTTCTCTCACCTCCTTCTATAAAAGAGAAATATTCACCCACCTAAGAATACAATAGTTTCAATTTTACAGTAACTTTTTTCTTTCTCTCTCCCCTCTAATGGCAAATCTGTTACTCATAATTATTCCTACTTGGTCACAGGCTCTACTCTTGCTTCAGCTCTAACAAGTCAGCCTACACAGAGTTGATTTCCTTCATGAATCAGAAGCAGAAATTCAGAGAATGAATAATCTGTTTCCATGAAGCAATCTCCTTCAGTCATCAGCATCTCCCCATCTCTGTGTATGACCCTGACATGCAGACACCAAGCTCACACAGGATTGCTCCAAAGGAATCTACAATTCATAGAACCATAGAATCATATAGCTTGGAAAATACCTTTAAATTTATCGAATCCAACAATAAATCTAGCACTGCCATTTCCACCACTGATCATGTCCTTAAGCACCTCATCTACCACGTGTTTTAAATATCTCCAGGGATGGTGACTCAACCACTTCCCTGGGCAGCCTGTTCCAGGGCTATTCAATATAAATTCAATATTCAGTGCTAGTCAATATAATATAAATATATCCAATTCAATATAAAGAACTTTATTAAACGACATAATACAATAGCAAGAAGTTTAAGGAAGAGTAAGTGTTGGACTGGCAACCTAGGGGTGTTTTTTTCAAAATTAATGATCACAAGATTACTATTTTTGAATCATTATAATAAAAATATTCTCTACTAGTGCCAGCTTTGTTTTCTAAATCCCTTTTATTAAATGGTTAAGCCTGTTTTAAAGCAGTCTGCCACCAACACATAATAGGACTCTAATGTTTTTACTTCTGAGGGTCAGGAAAACATGTTACTTGATCCTACAGATAAGATGTTTGTCCTCAGGTACAGAGAAGGTACAGAAGTCTCCTTCTGGTGTTAAGGCAAAGTACTGTAATGTAAAATTACCTTCCATAATCTGGAAAGCAATCTCATATGGTTGGTTTGTGAAGAATAAACTGAACTCATGAGCACAGAAATGAGTGGAAGGTCTCCTCTAAGATCTAATGACAACATACAGCTCTCTGGCGAGAGGTTCTGCTTCAGGCACAATTTCCATCACATTTGCAGCATTCAGTCTGAATTGCTGCCATACAACAGGAGGACAACAATACTTGTGAGTTATCACGTGAAAGTGGTCACTACTGGTAAATTTTACTGCCTGCTGTCAAAAGAGGGACTTGGATGCTCTCTGGGGACCTGCTTTTACTTCAGGAGATCAGTCGTCTCTCTTTACTTGAAATCAAAGGACATTGCTTGAAAAGTGCCTGGGGCATCACAGACTTCCAAGAGCGAATGGGAAACACTGTTGTTCCATGTTCAATATGTGCAGTTGCTCTCAGCCTATAATGTATGAAGGGGAAAAAAAAATATCCACCATATTCAGTAAGTTCAGCAGGTATTAGGATATCTATTCCACGGATGTTATTGCACTACGTCTGGGATCAAATGTGCTGTAGTTGTGAATTCCAGATCAGAAACCCAGACGACTGCAAACCCTTCTTACCAGTCAGCAGTAATGGTTAACAAAGAAAAGAAATCTCTGGTTAGGATTTTTAATAAATTGATATTGATGGTATTATAATGCTATTTGTAAACCAGGCTGCCTCTGGAACACAGCTTTCAGCTCTGTTTATTTTATTTCAAAAAAGACTATAGGGAAAATAGAAGGGGTTCAGAGATTAGCAATAAGAATGCTTAGAGAAGTGGAAAAACTACCATATGAAGTAAGATTGAAAAGACAGGAGCAGTTTACTTCAGAATAGAGATGAACAAGATGGGACGTGAAAAATAACAGAGTGAAAAAGGCAGTGTGTAAAAATGAATTTATAGAGAAGCTAGTGCAGGCTTTCTGCTTAGCTTCTGACATAATATTGGAGGAAGGCAGTATTCAGAGAAATTGAAAGACAGCAAATCTAAAATCGACAGAAGGAATTATTTTTTTTAGTCAACAATAAGCTAACAAAAGTCATTGCCACAATATATTACTGGAGTCAAGAGCTCAGTCGGATTAGAAAAGGAAATGGATGTTTGTACAGATTATAACAACAGGCAGAGTTACTAGGGTTTTAAAAATAATCAGGGATCTAGAAATGATATAAGTCTCATGCTTCAGGGCAAAAGACAATGATAGTAGCTAGGAATATTATTTTTTTTATGGACAGCACACCTCTTAAATGTGCACTGTGAGGGTTCTTGAGTTTTCCCCTGAAGCATCAGAGGCTGGCTGTTGGGAGGCAGGTGGTCAGAAGGACCTCTGATATTTCCTAAGAACAGTTTTAATGTTTATTTTCAAAAATATGTTAGAAAATATTTGTTCACTGTCTGGACTGCTCAAAAATATTTCTATTTTGTAGGCTCAGGGCCAAGAGTTTTATTTTTATATGTGAACATTTTTGTATATATATATATCATAGAATCATTGAATGATTGAGGTTGGAAGGGACCTTTCAAGTTCCAACCTCCCTTGCCATGGCAGGGACACCTCCTACTAGAGCAGGTTGCCCAGGACCTCATCCAACCTGGTCTTGAATACCTCCAGGGATGGAGCATCCACAGATTCCCTGGACAGCCCGTTCCAGTGTCTCACCACCCTCTTGAGTAAAGAATTTCCTTCTGATTTCTAATCTAAATCTACCCTATTCCTATACCTCTTGCTCTATCACTACAGGCCTTTGTGAAAAGTCCCTCTCCAGCCTTCTTGTAGGCCCCCTTCAGATACTGGAAGGCTGCAATAAGGTCTCCCCTGAGCCTTCTCTTCTGCAGGCTGAACAAGCCCAATTCTCTCAGCCTGTCTTTGTAGGAGAGATGTTCCAGCCCTCTAATCATCTTTGTAGTCCTTCTCTGGACCCTCTCTAGCAGGTCCATGTCCTTCTTCAGCTGGGGGCTCCAGAGCTGGACGCAATACTCCAGATGGGGTCTTACAAGAGCAGAGTAGAAGGGCAGAATCACCTCTCTCGACCTCCTGGCCACGCTTCTTCCAATGCAGCCCAGGATACAGTTGGCTTTCTGGGCTGCACTTGCATGTTGCTGGCTCATGTTGAGCTTTTCATCAACCAGCACCCCCGAGTCTTTCTCCTTGGGGCTGCTCTCAGTCCACTCATTGCCCAGCCTGTGTTTGTGCTTGGGATTGCCGCGACCCGGGGGGCAGGACCTTGCACTTGGCTCTGTTGAACTTCATGAGGTTGGCCTGGGCTCACCTCTCAAGCCTTCGTTAAGATTCAAGCAGTTCTGGCTTTTATGTGATTACTAGAAGTTAAATAACTGTTTTTCTCCAGCTAATGGAATATCAGTGCTAAGCCTGTAGCCCAGTTAGATTTCATTAGGTGCAGTTTAGACCGAAGAAACGGGAATCTGAGTAGGCCAAGTACTTGTCTTAGTATTGGTTTCCCCTGTCCTGAATATGAACTGAAATATATAATGAAAAAGAAGATTCTGCTATTCCCTGGTGCAGTAGCTCAAGGTGTGCAGTTTTCTTCAGGCAAGACTGTCATGTTTGGGAGGCTGGAGGAGACTTTCCCATGCCAGATCAGATGGTTGGTACTTGTAGCCTATTTTTAATTGGCATGATGGTTGCCTTTTTAAAAACAGGTCTCTCTCACCCAACGTAATCTGACACAATCAGTTCGTGGATTGCTTTAGGTTGGATCAGAAACTGGTCATCAGCTAGTTTGCAGTGCTTGTCTTTTTGTAAAATAAAACTCCTTTAAACTGGCTCTTTTAAGACCTTTGCTGCGTGATAAACAGCGCATCTCCCTGTGGAATGAGAGATTTTCATGGCTGTCCCCCATCTCAATCCAGTGTATTGTAAAGAAGCCATTTACTGTAGAAACTATACCATCTCTGTGTGAAAATAAAGTTCAAATATTTCCTTCCCACATCCTGATGGATTGTCTTGCACACCTTGCTTTGGAGGCTGGTAATTCCTCACCTAAGTGAGGAATGATCTGGGTGTCCTCTGCTGGAGATGGTGTTACAAGCCGAGAAGTCTTCAACACCTGGTTTGGTACAAGTGACATCCCTCTCTCTGGATTAGTGTTTTCAATATTCATGACTTCATTGGGTACATTTCTGTCTGAACCTTGCTTGAACTGCTGTTCCCACTTTGATCTGCTTCTCAATGACTTTGTGCAGACCTGGAAAGCTCTTGGAGGCTACACAATGAAGATCTCAGATTTCTGTAACCCAGGCCACTCATTCAGCAATACCTATTTTAAAGTTATCAGGACAGGACATGACACAAAGTAAATGTCTGCTGCTTCCCAGTGCCAGTTGAATTGGCTGTTGTCCTCTTCATCTGGCATGTGGGTGCTTAACCTGGGAGGTGAAATCACATACTCTGTTACCTTGGGACCTGATTTAGGGAATCTTTGTGAGAATAGACTGTGCTGTGTAGCACTGCATGTTTACTGTGAACCTATGAACTTTATGAACTTGTGATCTAACTTCTCATGAGCACTGTGATTTAGTTATTTATTTATTTTTTAATAAATGACTGTGAAGTGTGGAGCATCCTCCATAGCTAGTGTTTCAGGTCTGCTCTCACCAAAACATGAAATTCCCTGTCCTGTGAAAAGAAAGGAGATCATAATGTAGCATCTCATTTAAATGCTTCAGTGAAAGTCTTTTCTCTAAAGGAAGCCTTAGTAAATGCTGATGGAAGAGGTTCATCCTTCAGTAAGTCCAGCTTGTGACTCCTTTAGGACAGACTTATCACTTTGTCAGCTGCAGTGCTTTAGTTGTCCTCAGGATGTGATGTAGGATGGGCAGGAGAAGTCCACGTCTGTTCACTGGCCCTGGCCCCTGATCTGAGCTGGGGAGGGAAGGGTTGTGAACTCCATAAGAGCTATGAAGGATTGGTTTGGTTTGAGTGGTCATAGGTGCTGGTGCAGCCCTAGGTTAGCCCCAGATTAGCCTTTTGCTGAGTTGGGCCGAGTGCAGCACTAGTGTCTGGGGCCTTTGGCTTTTCAGGGCCAAAACCTTCATGTCCCTGAAGGCAACCTCCCCACCATGGGTGTTGAGACAGTGACTGTGAGGCTGTAGAGACACAGGACAAAGCAACTTGAAAAGATTTATTAATCAGAACAAAGAAGTTTTTTTCTAGTTATTCCAACAAGTTTTTTTCTATCTATTCCAATAACAAACAAGTTTTTTTACCTATTCCAACAGGGGTTTTTTCTATCTATTCCAACAACTTATTCTTACTTATTCCTGTGCTAATGTATTCTACCCCTATGACACTCCCTTACTCCCTAAGATTTCTTATTTCTAGTTGGGCTCCTTTTCAGGTCCAGCCTCGTTGCTGGCAGCTGCACTGTTTGGTCTGCAGGTGCAGGTTGGTCAGTGGTGATGGTCTTGTGGTGCCACTGACATGGGAAGAGCAGAAGCTGCTGCTTCTACAGCTGTTGCCAGCCGTGGTATGCAGGATGGAGGCAGGCCAGCCCCGGGCACCTGCGTGGCACCCAAGTTTGGCTGC
>VYZX01007883.1:18568-60236 GCA_013401335.1 Brachypteracias leptosomus | reverse complement strand
GGTAAACCCACCACAGTGGTGTATGTAGCAGAACTAGGAAGAATGCAAAAAAGGATCATTCTAACAGTAGGGACATGTGCATTTTGTAGAATGACTCATAAATAGCTATTTTTGAGAATACATTCTGATATTTATTTCAAGCATTCTTCTAAGGTGGCTTATTTTAATACTGATTTCATGCATATGGAAAAGTATGTTAGACTCCCATACAGACTCATGAAAGCTAAAAAACTAACATGCAATTCAACTTGTTCAATGTAGGTTAACAAAATTATCATCCTATTATAAGCAGACAAATCAACAATTCTGCAAAGGAGAGAAGTAAAAAGAAAATGACGTCTCTGTACTATTTCTATATATTTTCTCTGCTGCATAGTAAAATTTTGCAGGTGTTTTTTGGTTTGTGGTGGTTTGGGTTTGTTTTGTTTTGTTTTGTTTTCAAATCCGGGTACTCATATTGAAGTTCTAAACCAATCTTCTAGTGCTCAAATAGCAGGTTTTTTGCCAGTGGAAGACATTCAGAGTCTTTTTTCATTAATTTAAAAAGGATTTATCATTTTCTGTCAATTTAAAATGTAATCAATTTTGTTTCAATTCAAGCATAGTTCAAATGATGTATGCATACAATGAACTATGCAGTATATTGTACAGAATTATAAGGTACATCAGTGAAGTGTTATACAATTGCACACTGGTTTGTAATAATCTGTAGAGCTTTCAGTTGAAGCCTCAAGAAAGCTCTTCCTAAACTGGCTGAGGTGTTGTAGTGTACAGCCTGAATGTATAAATAATGTAAAATGTTAAGGGACAAATATTTAACATCATAACACTATCATTTATTTCTATTTAGTCACCTAACTCTCATAGTTTTCACTCAAATACCTGTCAAAGATTGTTTTTCCATACATTAAAACTTCAGACTCTCATAGGATCCACAGAAACATTTATCAGAAATTAATTTTAAATGTTTGGGGTTTTTTAAAAAGAAATACTTACAATGCAATTTACTATTCCATTTCTGTGGCTAAATGTGAATTCTAAGACATATCTGAATATGAGCTTCTCAAGTTAGGTTCCCATTTACAGGTAACTGAAATTCCCCCATGGAGAGATAACATTTAACAGGTAAAGTATTTAGACATACATATATATGTATTAGTTAAATAAACGGGAAATATTTCCATGTATGGGATCATAATCACTACTGTTAAATGATTAGGATGTTTCCTGACAAGTTTGTCTTTGGCAAGGTAGAATTCCTCTAAACAGTTCCTAGTCATGTCAGAATAAAAGTGGTTTATTGATTTATTAAGGATTTAAACAGCCAGCAATCATTGAACCACATAGTTAGGATCAATATCAGCAATAAATCAAATAAACCATAATCCTAGGCATCTACTAAGTTCTAACTATACATACATGCAATCATACCAATACATGCTCACACCTGTGTTTTTGCACACCCCTGGCCATGGAGGGTACTGTCACCCCTTCCCTGGCTGCAGGGGCTTCCATGGGTGCATGCCTCTCCTGCAGAGGATATGGCTGCTCCAGATTTTTCTACCCCCCTGCTGTCCCTAAATCCCACTGACTCACCTGTCATCGAGGAGGAACCCTGGGAGGTGGGGGTCTCTCTTTGCTGCTCCCACTCTGCCTTCCTGGCGCCCCATGAGGGGGCTGTACTGCTCAGCCAGGACAAGGGTCAGGGTGTCCCAGGGACACTTCCAACATGGACAGATCCCCTCTGATGGATGCTGCTGTCTTTCCACTGTCTCTCACTGAGTCACACGTGTCCGTTCTCCCTCTCTATTTCTTTTCAGGATGACTCTTTCTTTGTAATTCCCTCACACATGTGCGCACACACGCACACACAGACAAAACCCAGAAAATTTACGCTCACTTTCCTACCTCATGAAATGTTTTTATCCAGGTCATGTGCCAAAGAAAAGCTGAATGAGCACTTGAAAAGCTAATAGTCACCCAGGCAATAGATAAATCACTACTACTAGCTAAAATAATTCTTCAGATAGGTCAAGATGAGTTCAAAGTGACAACTCCCAATATTTGTGTTACTAGCTTAACACATAGCCTATGACCTTTCATAGGTCACATGATAGCACCAAGTTTACAGAGTTGTATGGCAGAAGAAGAAAGCGATTCCAAGAAATGCAATGCAGTGTCCTAAATTGGGGAAAAACATCTTCTCTAGTCTGTCTTTTTCAGAAATATAGGAATAGGATTCCTCTACCTCCTCCTCTTCCTATGAAATCATAAAGAAACCACAATTCTCAGAAAATAAGACAGATAACTTTACCCACTTAAAAATCTTCATACAAAACCCCCCATTTTCCGCTCATTCTTAAATCCCTCCCCCCCCCTTTTTTTCCCCTCTCTTTTTTATTTCCACAGAAATAAGGAAATCCAGTCTAAGCACATTTATTTAACTTCTCCCAAAACTGTAAGGTCTTGGAACAATATGAATTAGTTTTGGTATATTGTTATTTAAAAACAAATCTGTTTTCAGAGTAGTGCATACACATTTCTGTGTAAGCGTATCACAATTAAACCTTTCAACTGACAATATCCTGTGGCCTAATTCCTCCATGAAAATTTGAGCTTTTTGCAAAGTACAAGTGGAGGATTCTTCTGTAACTTTTTTTTCTTCTTTCCCAGATGGTACCTGCTGCAACTAAATCCATTATTTAATGCCAGATAAACAGAAGTGACTACTATGAGTTTCAGACAGGCTTTTGTGCCCCGTGCTCCTGGACTCCTCATTGTCTTGAAGGATCACTACAGCAGAGCTTGGGAAGCAAATGTAGACGTTAAACCTGACTCCCCTTTGTTAACTAAATAAGAACCCTTGATAGCCAAGATAAATATTATTATACCAAGCCGGGCACTTATTTATACTTGGTATTCCCTCTTTTATGCATTTGTGGCAAACAATCTAAGTTTGTATTTTAAAGTTTGCTCTTGACCTTTCTTTTCTACATGTAATCTAAAACATATTTTGTATTTCTTTGCACCTTGGTTACCTAAGCATAAGTTCCTAGTGCTTCTTGGGCTTCCCGAAGGTATCTGGCTCGGCTTCCACAACCTGGATGAGGGGGTATAGATCTCCCAGAGGTCCAAGGTCACCCTTAGGCCATATCAGATAGCACCCAAAAACAGTGTTCAGGTACTCAAATGTAGCTCCTGTGTTCCCGTTTTTCAACTTTAATATAATATTCTCATGGTTAGAGCACACATTCAGGAAGCAAAGGATGTTCAATCTTCTTTCTGTGGAAACCATAGAGTGCTGCTTTCTTAGATAGGTCTGTCATTAAATAAGGGTGTCTTATGCAGCTACCATCTCAGTTTCTGATTTTTAATTCCCATTTTGTGACTGCTTGAATTAGGTTTAGTTTTACTTCATTTATTTATTTATTTTTACTAGCAGCCAATCAACAGTACAGTGTTCCTGCTTTGAAGTAACTGTTCAGAGATTGGTTTAAAGGTATCTTTTACTGCAGTCTTAGTAACACTTGCTGTATCAGTACCTTTCTCTGATCTCATGTATTTCCCACAGAACATTGCAGAACTTATCTCAAGCTGCACCCTCTGAGTTCAGTGCTTCAGAAAAAAGAAAAAAGCAAGAAGAAAAAAGCAATGTGTGCATGTGTGTGTTTAAATACCAGCTTTCAAGAAAGGTGTTCAAAGTCATGCAAACAGTTCAAGAGGTTACAGATACCACTGAGCCAGAAATAACAGAGATACATTGTGCAATTTTATTCCTACTGTTAAGTACTTAATAACTTAAATAAACAAATTAACTTCAATAGGACTACTTGCTCAACTGAGAGCTCTGTAGGGAGATTGAACCGTCTCACAGTCTAGCATGTACCACTTTTAGAAGAAGAAGATTCAGGTCTTGTAGGTGATAAAATTCTTTGTCTTAGTAGAGAACCATAGTCTTTTTTTTTTTTTTTAAAATATGATCCAGGCGAATTAGTCTGGACATCAGTGCAAATAATATTTTGTGGATATGCATAAGGCATATTCGAGGTGTACCTTTGTATCAGAAAGGAAAATCAAATTTATTTTCTACTGCATATGAGTCCTGTGTACAAAACATGTTCCACAAGTTGAGTTGAAAAAAATCTGAGTATTTTATTCTATTTTTAGACTGCTGCAGCACCAGCATTTTAAAATTCATTAGGTTATACCCGTTAGAAATATACTCTGATTAATCTTTAGGGATTTTTTAAATTCTTGTAATGCTGACTAAAATGCTAACATTAGGTGCCAAACTATACTTGTTTCCAATTACTTTTTCAATTATTACTAGCACTTTAGATTGTAAGTGTGTAACCTTTTATATTCCCAAAACACGTTGCGATGCCCAAATATATCAGGGCCATTCCAACATCTCTCTCTTTTTTTTATAATCAAATTCTGTATATATGAATTAGGATACAATATATTCTATGGCTGAACTTAATTTACATTTTACAGTGTTTTACCAAGTGTGCTTTCTCAGCCCTGTGGTTTTACAGAACTTTTTGTATTGATATTTCTTGTTTTCTTGATTACAGTGCTATTTTGCAGCTTTGCTCCTTCTAAGAACTGCTTGCATGAAACAAAGCAGACAGATAGCAAAACAGATTTTCTTCTGTGAGGACTTTCTTGCTTAAGAAGGGTAAATCCATCTGTCTATTTTAAACAGCTGATGTTGTCTGAGCATAAACAAGTTACCCCCTGCAAAGTATTTTCTGTCTCCATTTTGCAGAGTTGGCAGTTCTAACTCTATTTGTCAAACTATAGCAAGCAGCTACTATAGATGGCATATTTTGCAGTAAGCTGAAAAAGGTAATATCTTCTTTGATATTGTATTGTATGATACTGTGGTGGGTTAACCTTGTCTGAGCACCAGGTGTCCACCAAGCCGCTCTATCACTCCCCCTTTCCTCTCCCTCCTCAGCAGGTCAAAAGGGGAAGGAAAATAAGATGGGGAAAAAACCCCCAACCCTTGTGGGTAAAAACAAAAGCAGTTTAATGAAAACAGGGCAAAGCCAAGCAAGTCCATGTGCAGAGGCAAAGAAAAACAAAGATTTATTCTCTACTTCCCATCAGCAGGTGATGTCTGGCCCCTTCCTGGGAAGCAGGGCTCTGATATGTGTAGCAGTTGCTCTGGAGGACAAAGGAGTGACCCCTTCTTCTCCTACTTTTACCTAGCTATATAGTTGAACAAATGTCATATGTTATGGAATATCCCTTTGGTCAGCTTGGATCAGCTGTCCTGGTTGTGTCCCTGCCCAAGATCTTGCCCACCTCATCCCACTAGGAGAAGGAATGTTGGAAAGGAAGTTGGTACAGTGCGAGCACTGCTCAGCAGTAGTCACAACACAGGTGTATTATCAACAACCTTCTAGCTCCCAGAACAAAACCACTGCACCATGAGGTCTGATATGGGGAAAATCAGCTCAGCCAGTCCCAATACAGATACTGATGGCTTGTTGATCAAAATTATACTGGCTGAAATTAGTTCAGATAGAAATCCTCTAAAACTTGGGGACGGAAGGAGGATATGGGAGTGGGGAAGACAAGACAACCTCATAATAACTAAATGTAGTTTTTAGATAAATTATACTCCCAATTTAGTTGGAATTGGCATGGTATTGGTAGGAGACGTGCATTTCTTGTGGCCTTAAGCATGTACTTCTATGTTGGATATTGTTAATCAAGTGAAGAGTGCGGGCAGGTGACCTGCTTTCCCTCCTCTACCTGAGTCTGTGCTTGCCTTCATCTGAATAGAATAACAAACAGCTCTTGTCATAAGGAGTTCGGTGAACTGCAATATTATTGTGCCATGAGCAGATGTATGAAGTCTACTTTAAACAGAGCTTTTAACATAGCTTTTATAACTTGCTGAATTTATTTAAAATATAGCATATTTCTGTACAGGGAGAATTGCAGGGAGGGTGGCTGAATTGTTAGCTTTTTTATGTCAATCTCTTTCTTAAAAGTGAGCCAGAAAATAAACTGCATTTTTATTCAT
The DNA here is from genome assembly GCA_013401335.1 of Brachypteracias leptosomus. Classification (NCBI taxonomy): domain Eukaryota; kingdom Metazoa; phylum Chordata; class Aves; order Coraciiformes; family Brachypteraciidae; genus Brachypteracias; species Brachypteracias leptosomus. Next base: position 54,196 of record VYZX01007883.1, on the reverse strand, counting down.
AGCTATATTAACTTCAGTGAGTTCATTAAGAGTATGATGTTTAGTAAGATTAAAATGTTTACTGAGCCCAATGGGTGAAGTCTGAACCTCAGAGGGCCATTAGAAGGAACTAGGCACAGCATAAAATACAGTTCTACAAAATTATAATTTCATCTTTTATTAAGAACACTTTCTTTGACAGAAGAACATAAACAAACATTTTCGATAATTGTTAAGAATTCTTCAGGCATCATGAAGCAACAGTGATACATTACATTCACTAATGTCTATGTCAAACCTCCAGCCTAGGCAAATTCATGCAAGATGCATCTGTTTGCATGTAGATGAAAGCAAGCAAGCAAACCAATCAACCTGCAAGTGAGCGTCTACAATAAAGCATTGCTAAAACCAGTATTACATTCCTTAATTTTGCCCAAATAGTAGCTTGTTATTAGGATTGTGATGCATATCACCTACACAAGAAACTCAAACAGCTGATACTGGTTGAAGCAGTCCATAAATAGCTACACTGCATACATTTTACTGATTTGTTGAGATTCAGATTAAACAGTATATGGCATGCAAGCTGGGTAGCGTTAATAAAACTTTTCTACACTGTTCACTGAACCAGATACACTACTGATGTAGTGAAATAAGAAGACATTGCCACAGCTGTCATAAGACTACACCATTTTAGAGTAGTTGCAATGCAAACAGTGATCTACAAACAACTGTATTGGGTTTGCACGGCAAGGTTTTAGTAACAGGGGGGCTACAGGGGTAGCTTCTGTGGGAAGATGCCAGAAGCATCACACTACATACTATCTTGGCAAAGTAGAGTTTGGACAATAATGTATATATCTTATCAAGTGATTCAAGTGTAAACGCTTCAGTAAAATGGACTTTAAGAAGTGTCAATAATAACTTACACTATATTTTCAGTGTAATAAAGATAAGTGATAAGACATTCAGCTTTTTACTATAAACTACAAATTTAACTCAGTCAGAAGTACATTATTTTGACATGACAGTTTTCTGGACAACAGAATTAGTTGTTTTTGAAACAGTTGTTTCAGTATAATTTTCTAAAAAGAGCTATTCTAATTTCAAAGCATATAGAAGGTGACAAATGTGTTTGGGTTTCAATTTAAACTCAGAATTTTTAAATTTCTCAATAAATGGTGTATTATACTTTTAATTCACATTTGTATTTACCCTTATCCCTACCTTTCCCCAGAAACAAAGGAAAAGTAAAAATAAATGGCATTACTGAAATGTGCTTTTGTTTGTGTATATATCTGCATTTTCCTGTACACAAATTGCAAAATATTGAAGACCAGGACCACAGCCTACATAAGCCAGCATGTTTTCAACAACCATTTGCATTTACATCAGCTAGAGGTGGGTTCAGTGCCTTTCCTGGGCAACACAATTATCTGCTGCTACTATAGTGCTCTGTGAAACAGTCATAACATATGCAGTGTTTAAAACATCACGCCCTGACAAGTGCTGTTTTGAACTTCTGTTCACTTTCAACGTTGTCTGCTAGAAAATATGCTGAAAAAGATTTTGTGTGTTGGAAAAAGAATGTATGTAACTGAAAAGAGTGATTGTTCTGCAACAGTATTTTTCTTCTTGTACTGCCAGATGGCTTTGTAGCTGTTTCCTTTGTGTCTTTCAGCTACACGAAGATCTCGTCCTTTCTTCACTTGTACTTATAGGCAGTTTGCACTGCACCTATACTCATTTGTTGGAACATCTATGTGACTTAGGTTTTGGTCATGCCTTTTTCGTAGATGTGATATTGTTAACCTCAATATAAACTTGCAAAAACCTAGGTAAATTAGATAACTCTCATTTTATCTTCTTTTACTTGGAATGAAGGAGTTCTGATAATTATAATAATATATATTGTGCATACATATAGTTTCATGCAATCATAGTAAATTTGTATACATATAAATAGCTTACAAGGCAAATATATTAAGATAGATAAATAAGTCTGATATTGCTCTGATAAGCCTCATCACAGACTTTAGAAATTGAGTTTAAGTAAATAAGCAAATTAAAACTATACTCTACTATACTTTGTGACTGTCCCTTAGGGAGAATGACAATATTGCAAGTGACAATGAAAGTCCTAATTTAAATCAAATTGTCTACTATCAGAAAATTGAAAGGGAGTATTCTACAGTTATGAAGTCAATGTGCTGGGGCATGTGTTGGTTTTTAAATTATTTGTGTTTATGAATAACTTAGTCAAGGCTAGCTAAAGTAAAGATTTTGAGAAACAGCAGCAAAAGGTATGAACTGACATAGCTTCAACAACTTCCATGGAGCTGCACTGCATCTCTTTTTACTAGTCCATGGTATGGCTGGTGATTTTTTAAAATTCTCTGATTCTCATCTTTTTTTTTTTTTTTTTACTTGTTGTGCTACCCACCTTTTCAAGGAATTTTCTTATACTTCAGAATAAATTAGTCTAGGTTCATAAGAGGGAACCATTATCATCTTCACCTTTTAGTGAAGTGAAATTTTTAAACCTGAAAAGAACCAAGAATAAACTGGAGTTTTATACACAGAAATTAGGTATAAAAAGAAAAAACTTTGAAAGTCAGAGGTAAAGACACTTGCCAGAGGAAAGAAATTCCTGGAATACAACCCCACTCCAAGAAATCAGTGTTTATTTTGATAGTAAGGAGATGTGGAAAAAAGTATATGAACAGTATTGAGGATTTCAAGAGTAACATTTCTTCTGTTTCTATAGTACCAGCCTAGAGTTAGCTCTTGCTTTCTAGCTTTCTGGAGTTAAGAATTTTGTATTTTTCTTCCATAATAGAAAACCTTCAATTGTATCTTTTTCTCTCCAATTCTGCCCCCTGTATCCCCACTTCATATTTTGGCTGTTGTCCTCATAAAAGCACAAAGTAAATGTTTGAAACTTCTTTGGTGGAGAAGGATAAGAGACATCCGCTTCCCATTGTGGCCATTGCTCATTAGTACTAAACTCTTTTGTGCAAAGTAACAGCACATGTTCTCATAAGTTTATTTTAAGGACAATCGTTTCTGCTGAACTGAGTAAAAACAGTATCTTTTGTGTGCTGTGAGAATATTTAGCAGATCAAGACCCTCTAAAGCTTAGCTGAGAGAACATTTGTCCCATGAATCCAAATTAACCTTAGATAACATTCAGATTTAGCATATTTAAGCATGCAGAGGAACAGATCTCTAGGAATTCAAAGGCTAGTAGCAAAGCAAATGGCATCTCAATTTGTGAATGTCTAAAGAATTACGTGGGATTGTTTTTGCATTTAAAGTCTCTTCTTCCCATCAGCTAAGGGAAAGAATAGAAGATTAATTCTCTGCATACTCCATGCAATCTGAAATATACACCACTGACTTCTCACACCCTCTAAAAGTTCTCAGTGATTGTTCAAGAGAAACTGTAGTACTGATCCAACCCACTAGCAAGAAAGATTTAAGGAACTAAGAACTTGCAATACTGTATTTCAATTTCTATGGACATATGCATGTGTGTGTATACTTGCACATATATACGTGAGTATAAAATAACAATTATATGAAGTTGAGTTTACATACATAACTGTACAGAGAGACTAAACTTATGTGTACGTATACGGATATAAAATATCTATTGGAATAAAGCCAACCATTTGAGGAAATATGTATTTCTTAGAAAGTGAAAGCAGTGTTTCTCCTGACATCTTATTTCAACTGACCTGATACAGTAGTGAGATTAATCTGAAATGTCAACTCTAATTCCTGTGCAGTACATTGCATTGTTGCTTAAGAGTTATGAGTGACCCTCTTTGCTCTGCAGTCAGGCAGGATTCACAGAGGACACCGGCTGTTCCATTTTATATCTTCTTTTTCTGCTGATGCAGGGATTTGCTAGTAGAGAAGTGTCAAGAGAACTGGAGAATATTTAATTAAGATCTGTTCCATTCAAACATGATATAAATTAACACTCCAGCAATTTAGCAGTACAGTTAGGTTGATGTAGTGTTCACATACAGAGAAAGAGGAGCCAGATTTGTCACTGTTGACATGAGCTGGGCCTAGCTGACAGTAGTGTTAGCATACAAACTTTACTTAACCCTGTTGAACCACACCTTAAGCTTAAACAACCTGTCAATCATTGTGAAATTTGCAAATGACCAAAAACCTCCCAGAGGGCAAATTGGGAGTGATGATGACAGTTGATTTTTCTGCTGGACCTCATTGTCTTCCCTGTGGGACAGGGCAGTCATGTACTCTTTAAAAAGTGCATGTATCTATGATTAAAGTGCCTTAGTGTCCAAGTCCATTTAGTCTCAACAGTGTCAATTTAATCTTAAATTTCAGAAGCTGTCAGAAGGAAAAATTAATAATTGAATATTAGAATGTATGAGGTACAGGAAATAACTTCTTTTCTATTCATATACTTTTCTCATATTATGCCATCTTTCTTCGATTGCTCTGAATTTTCTATTTTATCAGTTTTATAGTGGTTTTCTGTATATAGACATCCAGCTAATAAGTGCAAAGTTTGCCAACTTAAACCAGGGTGATAATGTATAATAGTTAATTACACTACTTTAAACTTAGCCTTTTAAGTATTCTAGGAATGTTATCAAAATGCTAAGAAAATGGCTACTCATGTGAGGCCATTAATAAAAGGGCAGGGAGAGACAAGTTATGAAGATTAAAAAAAATATATATATAAAATGGAGGTCAAAATAATAAAGTTTCACATATCTGAAAAGCTTAAATTTTGTTGGGAGGAGAATAATTGTTCCATAACTCATCTAAGTTGTGATGATTTGACCACCAAACCTCTTAGCTGGACAGGGGAACTAAAATACAATAAAAGGCTCATGGGTTGAGATAAGGACATGGAGATCACTCAGCAATTACCATTATGGGCCGAAGTCTGGAGAAGAGAAGACTGAGAGGGGGTCTATGTTTATAAATATCTGAAGTGTGTGTGTCAGGAAGATGGGAACAGTCTCTTTTCAGTGGTGCCCAGAGATAGGACAAGGGACAATGGACATAAACTGGAACACAAGAAGTTCCACCTAAACAAAAGGGCAAAATTCTTTACTGTGAGGGTAACAGAACACTGGAACAGGCCAAGAGAGGTTGTGGAATCTCCTTCTCTGGAGACTTTCAGAACTCGCTTGGATGTGTTACTGTGCAACCTACTCTAGGTGAACTTGCTTTGGAGAGAGGGTTGGACTACATGACGCCTAGAGGTCTCTTCCAACCCCTACCATTCTGTGATTCTGTGAAAACAGACTCCACTCAGGGAAATTAATTTAATTTATTGCTAATCAAATCACAGTATGATAATGAGAAGTAAAACCAAATCTTAAAATACCTTCCCCCCACCCCTCCCTTCTTCCTGGGCTCAACTTCATTCCTGATTTTTTCTACCTCCTTTCCCCAAGAGGCACAGGAATATGGGAAATGGGAGTCGCAGTCATAGAATCATAATCATTATGGTTGGAAGAGACCTTCAATATCATGAAGTCCAACTGTTAACCCAGTACTTCCAGGTCGCCAGTAAGGGCAGAGAATCACTCTTGTCTCTGCCTCTCCTTCCACCTCACACTCTTTCCTTGTTCCAGCATGGAGTCCCTCCCATGAGAGACAGTCCTCCATGAACTTCTACAATGTGGGTCCTTCCCACAGGCTGCAGCTCTTCACTGTTCCAGCACGAGCCCCTTCCATGGGATTTAGTCCTTCAAAGACAGACTACTCCAGCGTGGGTCCCTCACAGGGTCACAAGTCCTGCCATCTAACCTGTTCCAGTATGGGCTTTTGTCTATGAGGTCACAGGTCCTTACCGGAGCCTGCTCCAGCATGGGCTTCCCACATGGCCACAGACTCCTTCAGGTGCATCCATCTGCTCCAGCATGGGGTCGTCCATGGGCTGCCGGTGGATATCTGCTCCATCATTAACTTTCATGGGTTGCAGGACAGCCTGCCTCACCATGGTCTTCACCATGAGCTTCAGGGAAGTCTCTTCCCTGGCACCTGGAACATCTCTTTCTCTTCCTTCTATACTGTCCTTAGGGTCTGCAGAGTTGCTTCACATATTCTCACTCCTCTCTTTCCTGGCTGTTCTTGTGCAGTAGGGTTTTTCTCCCTTCTTAAATATATCATCACAGAGGCACTACCACCACCATTGATTGGCTCAGATTTGGCCAGCAGTGGGTCTGTCTTGGAGCCAACTGGCACTGGCTCTATTGAACATGGTGGAAGCTTCTGGCATCTTCTCACAGAAACTATCCCTGCAGCCCCCCTGCTAAGACTAATACACCTTGAGGAGTGTGACATTTGTCAAGTTTACAAATTTACCTTTCCCACCACCAAGGAAGAATTATTTTTTCTGTCTAATATTCTCTAATATAAAATTATACCCTGAAGGGAATCAAAGGAATTTAAGCAAGCAAGTATAATAATGATAATCATTGGTGCAATAATTAGCTATTAATAACACATAATTAAGAAAGTACTCTATACATATATAGTATTCTAAGAAACTGTTGCTGACTAGAGTGAACTAACAATGACCTTAGAATAAGAATTTATGGAGGGTGAATGTTTCAATGGGGGGCCCTGAGAATAGAAGCACAGGATGAGAGCAGGAGTCCTAGGGCTATAAACACAGATGGCTAATTATTGATCATTAAAGGAGTACAGCCCTTGAAAGGATCTAGTTTTAGGGCATAACAAAAGTAATGACCACATAATAAAGAAGTATGAATGGTTTAATTGTGTTAATTGTGCCATTAATTATACTATCAGAAAGTTATATCCTGAAGAAAAGCAGAAACATCCTGTTGGAGCACATTATATATCTTGAAAATTAGGAACCTTCTGTTGTAATATTTTGCAGGCATTTTATGAGGAATACATAACTTGGTCACATATTGAATGGCACAATAATCTGCAGAAGCTTCCTATAATTGATAGCATAAGCAGATCCACCTTTAGGTTGCATTTATGAGTGCAACAAAAACGAGTCCTTGTGCAGGTGCTTTGCTTAAGAACAGGGTATGGAGCATTGAAACTGATCAGTATGTTATCCTCTATATGAAAGTACCAATTTATTATCATTAAATTTACCTTTATTACTTGTGGGTTGTCATGCAATCTACTGATAGTGTTTGATCTTGTCAACCACCCTTGAAGTTTGGTTGCAATTTGAATGTACAGCAGTTGGTGGAGTGGCATCCTCTCTTTCCAAAAAACATCCCCTTGTGTCACATAGCCATTCTCTTGTGTTTTTTTCCAGGTTTGATGAGCATTCTTTGATCTGATTGTTCTTATTGGCAAAAAGACAATATCACAGAAGTTTAGAGAATTTACTTAGCTATGGTGCTTTTTCTCCTTTTAGCAATTGAAAGAATATAAAAACTGGTAACACTGATTTGGAACTGAGAGAAAATTGCCTTTTTGAAACAGATTATAAAGGTCATTTCAGAAAAGTAGATTTTTGGGGAGAAAGAAGCAAACTACTATAGATAGTTTTGGAACCATATGCTCCCAGTTCTCCACCTACATTTATTACAGTGGAAAAAACCCTAAATCCTCAAAACAGCTTTCCAATAATGATCTAATGGAAGATCTATAAAGATTCTTCAGAACTGTTTTGTCTCTGATAATACTGCAACTACAGAACCTTATGACATTCACTTGGGAATGTTTCATTACAAATGTTATTTCTTACTACCGGGATAAGACTTTGTTATAATTAATACAAAGATAAACAGAATCCTTTATTTAGAAAATAAATGATGATTAAGAACTGCTTTTACAGAATATAGACTTGCATACCTATTCAACTGTTTCACTGCTACTGCAACAAAACTGATAATTTTGATTAAAAATGAACAGGTGAAATATACAGCTGCTATAAATTAGTGAACTTTTCTGAATTATATCTGCTGAGTATCTGAGTTCTTGTTAAAGGCATCTTTTACCTACTGAAATAAGTTTAAACTTATGTCTATTTTTATCCTTGATTTATACTTATATGTAAAGATATTGTAGATAATGAGGCATTTTTTTTCAGGTAATACTGACAGTACATAATTATGCTGTATGCTGTAGCTGATCTTTTAGCTTTTGTTCAAGGTACTTGTGGCTTTAACATATTTGACTTCCTTTATTATCCTAGAAATTGTCTCACATTTGAACATCTGACTTGTCTTTCTTTTCATATCTTGATGACATAACTAAAATACCTATTACAGTTATAATAACTATATATGTTCTAATATATTACTATTATTTCTACTATTACTACTAGTACTCTTACCAGTACAGTTACTATTACTACTCCTATTGACAGTAACAACACTAATGTCAAAAAAACAAAAACAACCTTTATATTTAAACATCATATTTCTTAATAGTAGCAATCAAGAAGGATGATAGAAGGATAAAGACGAAAATAATAAAAAACCATTATATGAAATGAAAATACTTGAGTCACAGCATATAAAAAAATAATATTCTTGATTCTTTTGGGAAAAACACAATGAGGAGATTCTAAAGATTTGGTGATTCTTTTTTTTTCTTCAAGTTGTACCATCTTTTCCATGTTTAGTGCATTTTAGAGACACTTGTTTCATTCAGAAAGTAGTCCTAAATAATAAAACTAGGAGGATCACTTTTGAAGGTTGCTTATAGGCAATTAAAGAGAACTCTCACACATTTAAAATAAAAATTAATGCCTCAGGAGACAGAAATGTTCTTATCCAATTTGTTAAATTCATTTAACAGTGCAACCTCTAATGTTCTGTGATTCTGTGAAAATAGCCTTAAATAGATTTCATCATATTTGATATAGTCTAAACATGAATTTACAATTATTTGATCAATTGATATTTTTTAATACTATTTATTTGAATTATAAGGCAAATTCAGGTGTAAACTGTAAACATCCAAGTACGGGGAACAAATCTTATCCTTATCCTTTAAAATTAAAGAAAAGGGGTTTGGTTTTTTTGTTGTTGTTGGTTTATGTTTGTTTGTTTTACATTTCTGAGAGGAAAAAAAGAAAATGAAAACATACAGCACATGACAGGACATATTTTTCTTTTTTTTTTTTTATTAAGAGTCTTTAATAGATTATTAAACAATTCTTAATTCTTTTAGAGTAAAACTAGGTTTTATTGAATTTCTCCACTATTACAATGAATGGAAATATAATATGATTGGTGTTATAAAATTTATAAAAATGGACAATTTACTTACAGTTGTATTGTCAAACTTTGATCTTCATAATTATGAGTTCTGTAATTCAATTTGTCTGATCTTGGTCTGATTGCTAAAAATTGGAAGTGTACGCTCCTGATGCCCTGGTTTTGGCTGGGATAGAGCTAATTTTCTTTCTAGTAGCTGGTACAGTGCTGTGTTTTAGTTTCAGTATGAGAGTAATGATAACACACTGATGTTTGAGTGGTTGCTAAGTAATGCTTACCCTTGAGCTGGTTCTATCACATAGTTGATGTGGGAGACCTCAGGATCCTCAATCACATCTTTTATACCTGTCTTGCTTTTGGTAAAAGAATACCTGCAGGCTAACATGGAGCTTTAAAGATACTTTAAAACTAACTGAAACTGTCTTTTATATTTTCTTAGTTCAATAACTATGGAAAAAATTCTATATCAAGACATCTTAAAGCAAATCAATTATGATGTTGCTGAAGTCTTTGAAGTAAAGTTGAGTGAGATGGAGGCCAGGGGGAAAAAAAAGTTCGAAGAGAATCAACTACTATTTTCCAGTTATAAGAAATTCACATTCCAAGGAGAAAACTGCATGTTCCTTTCAGGTCTTTTGTTCTCACTGGATTGAACACAGAATTAGTGAAGTAGATAGCAGCATCACCCTATAAAAATAATCACAGCTGTTTATGATGAAGAGACATGCATATGAGAAAGTAAGGCAAAGAAACTCACTGAGTAAAAGATAGATGGTTAGAAAAAAAAAAGTCAATGGGAAATGTAAGTATTTTATGTCAATTTTAAATAGTTTGGCTTATTTAAACTTTCTGACTCTTTTGCATTAACAGTATATTTTGACATTAATCGATAGGCAAAAATATTCACATTACTAATGGAATTTTCAATGTTAAACATTGGCAGGAGGGAGACTGTGTTCTGGTTGGTTCTGGCTTTTTTAGAAGACCTATTTAGTAGTGAGCCACTGCTATTCTGCAGGCAGTTTATAAAGAAGTAGCTGGATAGTGAAACAAAAGAGTTAATACTTGCACTTTTGTAGAGAATTTGGTAAAAAATATGTCAAATAGTTCTAGTAAGGAGGTATCTCTCATCTATTGGGACATTTCTTTCTTCATAAGAATAAAGACTAAATTCCTCTTGGTATTAGACATCATCTCTGACTCATTCTCTGTAAGAGTTCAAATCAGTAAGAGCAAAAGTGTTGAGTGTCTTCTTACTCTCTTTCAAGTATGAAAGAGTAAGTAGACTTCCTTGTCCCAGATACATTTTAATCTAGAAAGATTAAATTGGTTTTTATTCCGTAAGAGAAATATTCCATCAAACAGGTTAATTAACAGTGTCAGTCGCCAAGCTGTCATCTCTAATCATGAAGTAGCTAGTTGATAGTTGATCTGAGTCATTAAATATGTTCATTGCATACTGAAGATTGATTTCTTCCTGGGTTATACCAAATTTTCAAGTATACCTCCACTAGTTGATACTGTCAACAAAATCTAGATGATCCAGTGTTCTTAAATTTTTTTGTTGCAGATCATTGGCAATCTATACAATGGTAGGTTTGTAAAACTTCTGGAGAATAGTGAAAGCCTGCCTCTCATTTTCTTTATATGAGAAGACATACCTGTGGAAAGACAAAACATTTATGAATGTAAGAACTGTATAATGATTTATTGTCTTGATAAGTAGATATTGCCAATATAGTCTCTTGATTTCTATGATATTTTATCTTTTAATTGGCTTTACAGGCTGGAGGGCCATGTAAGAAAGCAATCAGCTGAGACCTTGAAACTTAATACAATTGCAGAGGAGGAGTATGAATTCAATAAAGGCAACCAAATGATGAATACTTCATTTAGGGAGAAAAATGGAGTTCTGAAATGCCCTAATTAATATCTTCAAATTTGATGTCCTGTGTTTTCATGACTAACTGAGCAATAAGGCTATGAAAGGACATATAAGCATGTAGAAATAAAGTTTTTATTCAACACATGCATTTCTATCTTCTACTTCAAAATTAATTCATTATTCTTCTCAAATGTATTAAGTTAAACATTCAAAAATTATTAAAATAAGATATTACATCTCACTTTATATATGATATATGAACAATTAAAATAATTTTAAATAAGACTGGGTAGATAGTAGCCTAGTGCTTAATGATTTAAGCATTTAAATTCACCAAAATGTGCCCTTTTGATGAAATTTTTGTCATTAATGTAAAAGAAGCTAAAATTCTGTCATGAGAAATGGATTTCTGATAAAGACACTTAGGTTTACAAGGTCAGAGCATTGTTTGCTATTGATGTTTTTGAATTGAAATACTGCCAGCTTGGAAAACATGATTTATGTTTGGCAGCACAAATTACACTTGTCATTATAAAAAGGTTTATAAATTTTCTGTATAAAGTGGGATTCACCTATGCAGTGCTCTTAGGTTTAGGTCTTTTTTTTTTTTTCTTTTGTTATTCCAGTGTAAATATAGAACCATCAAATCATTGAATCATAGAATGGTTTGGGGTGGAAAGGACCTCTAAAGATCATCCATTTCCACCCCATCTCCCATGGGCAAGGACACCTTTCACTAATCAGTTTGCTCAAAGCCCCATCCAACCTGACCTTGAACACTTTCAACGATGGGGCATCCACAACTTCTCTGGGTAACTTGTTCCAGTGTCTCACTACCCTCCTCATATAACATTTCTTCCTTATGTCCAATTTAAGCCTACTTTCTTTCATTTTAAAACCATTGCCCCTTGTCCTGCNACCTTGAACACTTTCAATGATGGGGCATCCACAACTTCTCTGGGTAACTTGTTCCAGTGTCTCACTACCCTCCTCATAAAACATTTCTTCCTTATGTCCAATTTAAGCCTACTTTCTTTCATTTTAAAACCATTGCCCCTTGTCCTGCCACTGCAGGCCTTGGTGAAAAGTCTTTCTTTGCCTTTCTTACAAACTCTCTTTAAATATTGAAAGGCTACAAGATGTTCTTCCTGGAGCCCTTTATTCTCCAGCCTGAACAATCCCATCTCTCTCAGCCCTTCTTCACAGGAGAGGTGTTCCAGCCTTCTTATAATTTTAACGGCCCTCCTCTAGACCCATTCCAGCTTGTCCATGTCTTTCTTGTATTTGGGATCTTAGAGCTAGATGCAGTGCTCCAAGTGGGGGTCCCACAAGAGAGCATCTTTTTTTTTGATGGAAAAGGAATATTTGTTATTAGCGATAAAACTGAGGAACACTTTCCTATATATTTCAAAAATATAATCACTTATATTCTGTGGAAGAAAATCTGAGACTATTTACAGCAACATTATTTGCTCATCAGAGTGTACATACATCCAGATGCAAAGATAAATTTTTTTTATCTTTTTTTTTTAACAAAGACAAATAAATTACCTAGGAAAAGTCTTTATTTTTTTTTTTAATTTTCTATCTGATTTCCCTTTTCTAGGAAAGCACTTCACTACGGTCATTAAACTATTGATTCTGTGGTTGATGAAGAAGATTATGTGGGGAAAGTACTGGTAATGGATGGGAAACCTTTTATCAAAGAGCTTTTCTTGCATTCGCTGTGTAAGAGAGTAGTAAGCATGGGCTGCTCTGCAAGGAAGGGAAGCTCAGAGCAGAATGTGACAGGGAAGAAGGTGAGGCAGTGGACTTAACAAGGGTGCAATCCCACAGCAAGAAGAGCAAAGCAGTACTGGTGAAATTAACTGCACTTTGCCAACAGATCATTAGAGAAGAATATAAAGACCAGCAGGTTTGGACCAAGATCAAACTAAGAAGTCAGGTCAGTAAGGTAAGATCAAGATCAGCACAGAATACAGCCAGGCTGCAACAGTTTCCCTTCTGGAGTGCTTTAACTTTAATCTCTTGAAGTCAGTTCACAGTTCTTTTTAGCTGTCTCAACAATGGTTCTGGTGACATCCAGGCTGCTCAAGTGTGTCCCATCCCATCCTCCAGCTACTATCTTACAGGCACATGATTTTTTTTACCTCTTCTGTGACATATCTCCCAACTCATGGTGATACCTTTGATAACTTAGAGCATCTCAAATAAAATAAGGCATCTACATTTAAGCACGTAAACAGTGTTTTGCCTCTGTACATAATATATTGCTCACCTTAAAATTTCATTCTGAAAAAGGTGATCTGATTCTTCCCTTCCTTTGATATCCCTTTTATTGCTCCCTGTTAAAAGTTGTAATCTTAATTTCTAACTTTGTGTGAGGTCTTTCTTCCTCCCCTGGGAGGGAAGAGGGGGGGGAAAGAGGGGTGAAACAAATTCTGCTCCGTGGGGATTGCCCTGAGCCTTAAACAGAGTCGCAAGCCCAGGTTCCAGTATAAGTTGGGGATTGACCTGTTGGAAAACAANCACCTGGACACATTACTGTGTGACTTGATCTAGGTGATCCTGGTCTGGTGGTGGGATTGGACTAGATGATCTTTTGAGGTCCCTTCCAATCCCTAACATTCTGTGATTCTGCAAAAATTATATATAAATATAAGTATATAGAATAAAAAAATAATCTATTCCCTTAACCTTTCTCTCTGGCATTTTTGCATTCCTAGACTTATTTTTAAAAATTTTCTAAAGCTTTTCTCACATTTGACTTCAGCTAAACTTTAAATTATTTCAGATGTAGAAAAGACATGTTTAATATTATGGGTAGAGGAGAGCTTCTTTTTTTTTTTTTCCTAGATGCAAAGTTTTTTCATTCTATTCTCAGGTGAATGGCAATCCCTTGTCCTAATGGACTCACTCCTGAGTATTTGGTAGATACCCATCGTTTTGTGTTTGTGTTTGGAGTTCTCTGAAAAGCCTAAGGAGACAACCTTTCTCCATGAGCTGGAAGAGAGTTAGGGTCCAAATGATTTTGCTTGTGGTTTTGGACAATGTTAAGTCATAGTGCCACAAATATTAAATGAGTTAAACAAGATGTTAATTGACCAAACAGCTGGGGAAAAATTTGATCATTTCCTGCAATTCCTCTTGAAAAACTTCCTGCAAAAAAAGACCAAGTTAAAAAAACAGTCACTATAGTACAAGTTAAAACAGTACAAAACCAGACCAAAATCCCAGAACAAATGCCCACTGACAAAAGAGAAATAATATAGAACGTATTTCAGTGTTTCCATTCCAATATAATCTAAAAGTCATATATTGATTTTCTCAAAGTTAAGTGCCCTTCAAAAATTGTTTTCTATTTAATATGGTAATATGATGCAATACAAATAATAAACTAATTTGTTTTGGAAAGAACACTTACAGTCAATCATTTTTATTTCTCTGTTGTTTTACACCAATGATATAATAAGCTGTGATTAACTCCATCTTGGTAGGATTTAAAGGTACAATGTTTTGAGTCAGCTTCAAAGTATAAGATAGCATGAGTGAACTGGCAAACCTAGCCCCAGGATACATCTATGAATCACATTAGAGCTATACAACTTTCTTGTTATGATTTCTGTTGCTTTTCTTTATTTATATATATCCACATTGTAAATTGTGCTTTTTTTAGTGGACAAAGGGATATAGTGTAATTGATAGTTTAGTATCATAAATGATTTTCAGTTTTCCCATGTGAAAAATACATGGCAACAGAAAACCAACAGAATATCAATCAGATTTATTGAAAATGCAACTCAAACTATCACAATATCTTAAAAATCACATAAAAATTTTATACAATTATTTAAAAGAGGAAAAAATCTGAATATTCTTACTGGTGAATACAGGTGAATGACCTGATGGATCTTTCCTAGGAAATAAAAGAAATACTAGCTTTGCTTTCATTTTTTCTTAGATAAGGCAGAGATACATCTTCACAGAGCCTTGGAAAAACTTTAGGAATGTACTTTTTTATCTAGAATTAAAAGCATCTGTGGCGGGAGATCGATGGACAACACGTACACGGACTAATGTAATCTAAGCATTGCCATTTATTGCCCGAAGCTCACTTGTTACATACCCACCAGCGCTGACCACGTGCTGGAAGTACAACTCTGATTGGTAACAAACTCTGCCAGGCACTAAGCAACATCTCCTGATCGGCCAGGCACTGCTCTCAAGGCAGCGCCCTTAGTTCTGCCTTCTGCCTCCTTTTTCTTGCTGCGTCACTGCCGTGTCACGTGCTGCACGTGTCTGTCCTTGTGTGTCCTTGTTTACGTGCTCCCTGTAGCCGTCCTTGTGTGTCCTTGCTGGCTCCACCAAGTCTGGGTTTGCTCACATGCCCATTCTTATGGAGATACCTCTCCACAAGCATCTACATTCAGCCCATAAACAGGGCTAAACTACAGCAGTTGCTTTATCACCCAATGACCCCTCTCCAGCCAAGAAGGGGGGTGGGGAAAAGGAGAGGAAAGTCACAGATAGAAATGAAAACGGATTTAATGAAACAGCCAAACTACAACCAATGCCATTATAAAGTAAACAAAGTTACCCCCAATCCAGCAAATATATGGTGATCACAATAAGTGGAAATACAGTCCCAAGGAGTATGAAGAGAGGCAGGAAGAAGGCACAGCCACCACCACCATCACCATCACCATCACCATGCAGAGCATGATAAAATTGTTCCAAAACCCTACACTACTGTGAAAACATGTTTAAATATATTTTATTGATTTACAAATCTTTAAGTCTGCAACTAAAAGAAGGTAGCTGAATTCATATCAGTCTATGTGGATGGCTGTGAATTCTTTCATGAATGTAATTGACAAGAATTTCATGTTCTGATACTATTAACTATTTCTGGAAGGTCTATAAATTTATTAGGAAAAGTGTGCTGTAAAAAAAAAGTGTCCTGCTTACATAATATCTCTGTAGGCAGTTCTTTTCTTGTAGGCAATTGCTCATTTACCAGTAATAGAACCTAGAAGAGTAAGTACAGCATTTGGAGAAGGTGCAAGAAAAAAATAAATCTATAAACTTTATTGACTTTACAATATATTTAATCTATCCAAGGTTCAAAGAAAAAATCTAATTTATTGTAATAGTTATTCAGGATTTGTTTTCCTATTTATATGATTATTTTAGGGATTATAATAGCATATTATTGTTCAGATTAACAAAATATTATTAATGGCAAGCTTCTTATTTCACATAATTATTACTCATTTTATGCTCTTAATGGTCACTTGTGCCCTGTTTACCCTTCTTCTGGTATCTTTAATTACTTTTATTATGCTACCTCCTACACTGTTGGGGGATTTAAGAAATACTGACCCTCATTAAAATAATACATGACAGAAACTTTTAAAATTATTACAAGACCCTCCCCATGATGAGAACAGAGAATTGAGCAACAGAAATAATTTCTTAGCATCTTAAAGAATTAGCATCTGTTACCTGAACCACAGTGTATGGCCATTTGCACAAACTGATTTCATAACAATCAATCACAGGATATGTTAGCTTTGTATTATCTGGGAAAGATTTATAGGATATATGGTATTCCTCATGCATTTGATTTAAAATCTCCTTTCAAAAAGAGAAGGAAAGATAGGGATGTATGTGTCTGTATATAAAAGCTGTCAAAAAATGGGTTGGGTTTTGGTGGCTTGTTTTTCTTGGGTTATTTGTTTGTTTTGCTTATGAAATATTTTAATTGCAGATATTTATTTTAATGTGTAGTCCATAGAGAATTTCATATTTCAATGTGGCATGGTATTTATAAAGTTTTTCAGCATTTTTGTTTGTTAGAAGATCCTTTCCATCTTTTTATTTTGTCAAAATTAAACAAGACTGACTTATCTGATATAGTATGGAAAAGAACAAGAACCTGTTTAGCAATAGCTATATGGTTGGAATTTGCAAGTTGTTTTTTTTCCAGCAATATGTTTTGTACTACTGAAGAGTTTTTTTCCTCATAATTTTGAACATAACACAACATCAAATGCTGAGAGCTTTAATATTATCCCCAGCCTTTTGAAATCTGGAAAATATCTGTTATCATGTTAAATACTCATAAATTAATTTCTTAATCATTGATTAAGAATCTGAGGCTGTTCTCAAGGGAAAAAAAAGGAAAGAAAGAAAAACTTTATTTATACTTCACTTACTGAAGTGCTTCTGTAAAAGAAGCTTAATTATTCACTGAAGCCAAAGTTCCAACAGTCTTCTGAATTCTTCATTATTTTATTTCACTTTCAAATAATTTATTTTCTTTCCATAACAAATACGACCCACATAATTACCAATGAATTTGGATCTTATTCTGTAAAAAGTTAGGGTTGGAGGGGGTTTTTTGTTTGATTTGGTTTTCTTTTTTCTTTCCTTTTTTTTTAATGTTTCTTTGAGAAAAAGTGTACCCAAAGTTCAGTTTGAGCTAGCTAATTGTAGTGGGTCTGTCTGAGCTGATTTTCCCCACACAGCACCAAAGGTACGGGGGGGGGGCAAGATCTGGGAGGGGATACAACCCAGACAGCCGACCCGAGCTGACCAATAGGATATTCCATACCATATGACATCAGCTCAACTATAAAGGGAGGAGGACGGGGGGGATTCAGGGGAAAGACATTGGTCCTCCAAGCAACCGGTACGCGTTCTGTAGCCCTGCTTCCCGGGACAGGCCCGACACCGCCTGCGGATGGGAAGTAGAGAGTAACGGCTTTGTTGCTTTTGCTTTGCGCACCCGCTGCCTTGCTTTCTCTGTTGTTTATTAAACTGCTTCTTATCATAACCCACGGGTTTTCCTTTTCCATCTTACTCTCTCCCCGCTTGCCTTGCTGACGGAGGTTTTGGTGGGGGGGAAAGTGATAGAGGGACTAGGGGTGGGCACCGGGCACCCAGCCAAGGTAAACCCACCACACTAATGAAGATCCAAGATTAATCAAAGATGATGTGTGTTCAGATCCAAGGCTTAAATTCAAGTCTGTTTCGAATTCTGCATAAGTCTCATTTAACTAAAGTAGAAAGAAAATCAGTTGTCTTATGAAAAATTAGTGCCAGTGAGAAGTAATGGGAAAATCAATACAGTTTGCCTGATTTAAGCACTTTATTTTCATCCAGCTGAACCAGTCCTTTCAGAAAAAATGCCCATGTCTTTCATGCATACATTGGTGTCTAAATTCAGAATACCTAAACTAGATGCCCATTTTTCCTTTAGATTTAATAGACACCAAAACAAAATAACAAGACAGGTTTAGTTCATTTACCTAGGTGTCAATATCTGGTACCATGTGAAATATCTAAGACTAGCTGAATTATTTACACAGTGACAGAAGATTTGATGTAAGAGTAATGGAGAACTCAAACTTCAAGGGTGGCAGCCAGAGGCCAGTATACCCTGCAATATCTCAGATGGTCAAGATATCTATGTTTGTCTAACTAATTCACACCCAGCAATGTCTAGTGAGCTGTTTAGCTAGCTGTAAACATAGTCAAAACATTTATTTTCAGCGACATCTGAATAAGTCTATCTGATAAGTTTTTGGGGTTTGAGCCTGTGTTTTCTGGAAAGATAGTCAGAAAGAGCTTCTCATAGCTACACAAGATTTAAAACTTCTGTCCAAAGTTAATGCTTTTCAGGCTTAACAAGCTCTATCCCTAACAGATCCATGACGTTAGTCTTTGTCACTGTCAAAGCAAAAATATAAATAAGTAGTCAGGTTAGTGCTATTTCTTCAGTCTTAAAATTTGTGCAGAACATGTGAGAAATAAAAAAAGCCTTCAGAAATTTCTTTAATCTTTGAAAGAAGAAGGAAGCGGAGAAAATAACAATGTTGAAGTTAGTTTTTCTATAGATGAACTTACATATGACGGACTCTCAGTATTATTAATTAAATTATGGGATGTTTATTGTACAGATCATTTTCAAAACCTGTACTGTATTTATGTTGTACCTAATCCACTTTGACTATGCTGTGCTCTGTTATTGATGGACCTCTTTTTACTTGGGTGATTATGTCTGGCATGCATTGTAACAAGACGTTTTTGACAGCTATCAAGTGAAAGCTTTAGGAATCTTTTAAACACTGTTTTGATATTATTCACTAATCTGAAAAACACTGAAAAATGTTCAAGGAGGTAGTAACTTATAAATGAAATAAATATAAATGAAGAAAATATGAAAGAAGCACCATTAGCCTAGCTTTAAGGAATCTATAAAGTAACCTACGAAAACTCTGTCATATTAAACAAAAACTGCTTTAGATCCATCTGGTTTAATTCTAAGTGTTTAACTTAGGTTCCAGTTAAGATCTTAATTACTCTTGATCTTAACAAAAGCAATAGAGATAAGTATCCTTTATTGAGAGATTTAATCAGAAAGCCTAAACTCAAGATTAACCTGTAGAGGTGAATACTATCCACTAGTACTTATTCAGGTCTCCTGAATAGCTGTACACAGCCACATCTCCTACTAAAAGCCTATCCTATTGTTCTCAAGTAGATGGAGGTGTCTAACATTTCTTTTCTACTTTCCAGAATTTTCAGTGAGGCAAATGTCCTTTGTGTTCTGAAGATATCTCATAGAGACACTGAAGGGAGGGGCTGTGTACACTGCACAGACTGGGCTTTACTTTTGTGGTGGGTTTACCTTGGCTGGGTGCCCGGTGCCCACCCCTAGTCCCTCTATCACTCCCCCCCCCCCACCCCAAACCTTCGCCGGAAAGGNCAGGCGGTGTCGGGCCTGTCCCGGGAAGCAGGGCTCCAGAATGCGTACCGGTTGCTTGGAGGACAAACGTCTTCCCCCCGAATGCCCCCGTCCTCCTCCCTTTATAGTTGAGCTGAAGTCATATGGTATGGAATATCTTATTGGTCAGCTAGGGTCAGCTGTCTGGGTTGTATCCCCTCCCAGATCTTGCCCCCCCGTACCTTTGGTGCTGTGTGAGCACTGATAATACACACCCATGTTATGACTATCAACAGCCTCTGGGATCCCGGTACTGCAGTATGAGGGCTGCATGGGGAAAATCAGCTCAGACAGACCCACTACAACTTTACAGGCTTTCAAAGGCATTCACTTCTTTTTAGTAAACTTTACGAAGTTGTGTTGTTGTTTTCAGTAGATGTAAAATATTGATAAGGAAGTTCTTAAGACTGTTGTGCTGGTTCAGTCATCATCATTTTATGCTTCCATCAGTCACCTGATCACACAGGTCAATGCTGAACTCAGCAACATCCTCTCAGAAGTCTTCTTTCAACCAATCCTGCCAGAGGTTCCTGTGGACTCAGCCTCTTCACTGCCCACTGTGGCCCTAGCATTGCCTGTCGGACACAGCGGACAAAGATGGCTCCCTCAGTGGCCCTTCACATGGAAGGACACCACCCAGAGAGCTCAGCAAGATGCAACCTGCTCCAACAGAAGCAACACTCAACAGGAAGCTCCTCCAGCTGATCGGCCCACCACCCCAACCACAACCACCTGGGTGAAGGAGGAGTCAGAAAAACACAGGTGGGCCAGGTTCTACCTCTGGAATCTGAAGCCAATAGGGAAAACAAAACATTCTGCTAGGGTGTGACTCACCCATAGGTCAACTCCAACTCGGGGTCCACAACTCAGGCCCCAGCACTTTAAAAACCTCAATAAAGGCTGGATTAATTCATCAGAACATGCATAGATTTACAGTAATTACCAGTAAATATTTACATTTTACCTCTTCAGTAATATATTTAAAACACCTCTATCAATCAGGTCTATCACACCTGGGAACAATCAAAGCTCATTTCAGCTTCCAAATATCCTTATTATCAAGCTATTATTTTGAAATATGACATAGTCTAAAATCTTTCTGAAAAAGCATAATTTCAGTCATAATTTCAAGAATGAGTGCACTGAACCTTCATTTGAGCAAATTCAAAACGTAATTGTCAATGATAAAAGATAACATTGAACCAAGTGTACTGCATTTAATACTTGAAATCTTCAAATACTCAAGTTTTGAGGGCTTTTTGTTGTTTGGGGGCTTGGTTGGGGTTTTTTTTCCTGTTTATGCAAAATGTCAGATTGGAACACATATATATCTCATGTTGTAAAATTCTATAAAGGTGCTAATAAGACTATTTTGCACCAGATCTTAAGACTTATACTGTAGGAAGCAAATGTAGGCTGGCACTACTATAGACAAATCCAAAGACATTTTTTTTCACAAGTAGTTATGTTGCAACTTACTTGCTTTTTAAGTAATATGGTTGTTAAGATAATTTGAAATTACACTGCACCTTTTATGAAATGTAGTTTTGATGATACACTTCAGACTATAAAAGACTGGGAGAGGTACTTTAGTTAGGGGTACTTGTAGTGATTCAGTGCATTGTAGAATTTCCTGTAAAAAAAATAGATGAACAATTCCAGAGGAACTAGGCTAAAAATGTGTTAGATTTTTTTTTTTTCCTGATTGTGGTATCTCTGTAGTGGTTAATAGCCTTTAAGATTTCATTTGACATCCCTTAATGTTTTGCAGTTTTTCAGTTCTGTGAATGAGATGACTCTGAAGGCTGAAAATCCGATTTGGTGGTTTGGGGTTTGTTGGGGTTTTTTCCTTTTTTTCTGCTAGCGTTTAAACATGAAGCATAATTATAATTTTTCTAGGCTGCCTCATTGTTTTCTGTCAGCCAGTATCACTCACAATATTATTTTATCTGATAGTGGACTCCTGGCCTGCTATGGCAGAGAAAATGAAAGGGAGGATCTCTTCACTACCGAGTCAAAGTGAAGACACAGTTGGAAACAAACTGTAATTTTAAATTGTCATTGCTAGCCTGCCTGTTCTATTTACAGGCATGACAAATGTAGGAGAATATTGTGGAATACTAAGAAAATTACATTGTTATTTATTGTTAGGCCTATTGGTTTTAAAATTATTACCATCTGTTAAAAATCTGCATAAGACTATTTCATTCAGATTCATATCTGTAACTGACTGAATCAGGCATAGAAAAATAGAAACAGCAGTTTTATACTTGTAGAGGAATATATGTAAAAAACTTTATGCTTTAGCTCACACACTATTTTATATGGATAATGTCCATCGCCCTGTACTCTTTTTTTTATTTTTCTTTTTTTTTTAATTTACATGGAGACAATTTGAGTCAGGGGAAAATGAATTTTACTTCTTTGCTTTAAATGGAGAGTATGAAACTTTCAGCTTTGGGATTTGTTTTATTAGTCTATTATTTTTTGATCTTTCATTCTAACCCTTAATTGCCTGATCAGTTTGAAACTGTTAAGAGTACTTCACACGTTCTTAGACAAAATTCTGAGAAATTCCCTACCCTTGCTATAAACTCCAAAATAAAACTTTTTCTTTATTAGAGAGAGAAGATGTTATAGTTCTTAACCGACTAGAATTCTGAAAATGCTATCCATATCACAGGTAATGTAATGGTAATGACTGTGATTTATATCATTTCACTCCCATTACTAGTCCTATTTAAGAGTCCATAATAACACACTTTTTGCATATTCCATGTGTAAATGATGATATTAAAGCTCATGATAGATTCATCCTGCTTTGTGCTAGCTGTCATGAAGGTGAGGGTGGTGCTGATGTTCCAGCACAACATGTCTACATATAAGAATCTACAATAAAGTCAAGAAAATAGTTAAGATAATATTTTAACCACATTGTAGTCCATGCAGATTTTGGATCTGTTTGCTTCAACACAGGTAATTAATACCATTAAAGCAGATATAAACCGGACCTGTGGGAAAGAGCTTTATACCATTCTGGACTGGAAGATGAAAGCCAGCCAAGATCCCCTAGAATGTCTCAAAAGGCACTCAACACCTCCTTTTCATCAACTAAGGCAATCTCTTAATCTATCTAATAAATGTTGACTAGACAGCTATTTATCTCATCTTAAAATAGATATCAAGTCTGATTAACTTAAAATCTCTTTGGTTTCTGTCTGCTGTATTGTTGAGAACTAATCTCTACTTATGTAATGGGAGGATATGTTCTTATATACATATAGCCACCTACATAGAGATATCATATATATGTTTAATTTATAGAATCATAGAATGCTTTGGGTTAGAAGGGACCTTTAAAGGTCATCTAGTCCAAACTCCCTACAATGAACAGGGACATCTTCAACTAGATCAGATTGATCAGAGGCCCAGCCAGCCAGATCTTGAATGTTTTGAATGATGGGGCATCTACCACTCTCTGGACAACTTGTTCCAATGTTTCAACACCCTCATTGTAAAACATTTCTTCCTTGTATCTAGCCTGAATCTACCTTCTTTTAGTTTAAAATCATTACCCCTTGTCCTATCACTACAGGCTCTACCAAAAAGATTGTGTCCATCTTTCTGATAAGCCCCCTTCAAGTACTGAAAGGCCGCAAAAAGGTCTCCCTGAAGTCTTCTCTTCTCCAGGCTGAATGACCCCAACTCTCCCAGCCTGTCTTCATTGGAGCAAAAAAAGTAAGTATAGAGGGTAGAATACTCTTGTTTCTTCATTCCTCCTGACTTCTCTGAATTGATTTACATTCTCTCGTTTTGAAGAATCCAATCCTTTATCCAGTGTTAAGGCATATAGTCCATTAAGAGAGCTCTAGTACCCTTAGGTTTGTATTGTAGCACTACTCTCAAGTCTATCTACTGCCCTCAAGCTGAAATGTAAAGAGAGGTATGGAGGAAGAGCCTGACAGAAACAATTAAATAATATTTACTTTAAAAATTGAAAAAATGTATATATAATATCACAATTATTACCAAACAAAAATTGTTGCACTTATTTTTATGCATGCATATGATTATGTTATGTGAAGAACACATTCTTTACACAATGTGTTATTTAAACAGTACTTTCTTCAAGGCAGTTATTTGCCGTCTTCAGTATTCTAAAATGCAACATTTAATTATTCTGCTGCAAAGCATAATAATTGGGGAGCTAATATGAGGAGTGGTATTGCGTCTTAAGTAAGAGAATACTAAAAGTAGTTGTTTATTTATTGTCTAAATTGGGAGTATTATGTATCAGAACTGCTTCAGCAAAATCTCCATAGGATAGAGAAATAGATAACACAAGTATTCTAATGCTACATTTGATCACTGTGGAAGCAAATATCTATGCTATCATCTAATAAATTATAAGTTAACATAATTCTACTGATCTGAATTTAATTTCTCTTCATTTTCAGTTTAATGCAAAACTTTCAGATTTATATGAAACAATTTAATATCTACTGGGGAATTTATTTCTGTCAAATAATTTACAAAAATGTTGGAGTTCACAATAAACTGCACTCTAGAGAGGAATAGAAAGCAGTAAAGACTTCAAAAATACTTTCAGTTGGGTATCATAAAATTCATTAGCATTATAAGTGTACACACTGTGCTAAGAAGAAATTTAATTTCTTACAAAATTCACATAATATAAATTTGTATCACAGTGAGGTATACACTTTTAATTTCTGTGAGCTTTCATGTACTTTACAGACTCTAAGGGTTTCATCACATTATTTAGAATGAGAACTGTACTATTTTGAATGAACAAGAACTGGTACTTGAATATCTAGAATTCTCTGGGGCTATTTACACAGCTAACATTCTTCAGAATCAATATTTACACCATACTTAATTCACTATATAGTTTGGTTATAACTGTTAGATTTCCCCATTGATAATACCCTCTGACAGGAATCAGTAGAATATGTTTAGTAGAATTTACTTGGGACAAATGAGCTTATATGTAAATGTAGGAATACTTGAAAAGTCATCTGACAACTGAAAGCTGAATCAAAACATTTGTAACATCATGAAACATTTTATTCTGTTGGGATGGAGATACTATGGCCTTTTTCCTGTTCATTTCCCTCTCCCAACACAAAAGGATGTACTGAAATACTACCAAAAGGACTGTTCAATTATAGGCTAGTATAAAATGAAGGAAGGTCCTTAAATGTTGGGGGTTTTTTCCACAATATTTAGCTTATTTTTTTGAGATATAGCATTTGCATAGAGTTTGACTATTTACTGTATGTGAATCAAAATGTCATTATTTTTGATGCTTAATCTTTGCTAGCATGAAGCCCAAATGAGGAGGTGGGACAGTTATTGTTACAGTGTATGAAAGGCTTTATTCTCTCTTTTATCCTTATTAGGTCTGTAGTTTCCAGTAAAGATCCAAAGTGACCTCTCCACTTATATCCTGCTTCCATCTTTTGGCCCTTGCTCCTGCCTGTGACTCCATTTCTTCCCACTTCAACAACGGGACTTCTTGAGCCCTGCTGTCCTTTCTTCTGTTTCTTCTCCTAATAATACAAGCATACTGTAATATCCAGCAGCTCTTGAAAGTCAACCCTTCATTTCCCCTCTCTTTTCTGTATTATTTCTTCCCTTCATCGGTGAACTCCTTGAACTCATAGATTATAGCAATTGCCTCAAGTTCCTTTCCTCTCAATCCAACATAGATCCTCTCCAATTTGACTTTTATTGCACACCAAGGATATGCTAACATCAAGGCCTACAATGACCTCTCCGTGTCAAGTCTCAAGGCCTTTGCTCCATACCTGATCTCTGCTGTTTTTATCATGACTGATCATGCATTCCTTTTCAAAATCACGCCTTGCCTTTGCAACTCAGTCCTCTCCTCACCATTTAACGCTTCTGACTTGAACATGTAACAGATGGGCCACAACTGGGAAAGAAAGGGAACTGTATTAAACTTCTAAACCTCTGTTAACTAAAAATATAGATCTTTTCTGAAAAAGACCCCGTCATATTGCAAGGTGGATTTTTTAATGTAAGCAGCAAAGACCTGTTTCTTCATAGCTTCTATAGTTCTGTCATCTTCAGCAGATTTATAATCCATTTTCTTTTCATATTACTTTTGAGTTGTGGAGGAGTAGCAAAGGCTACTGGGGTGGGGTTTTTTTAAGATATACAGATAGCCCTAAAGTATCATCTCATGAGACAAAATAACAGGGTTGCACTATCAAAATCTTTCTCTCAGGCTTCTGAAGAACACAGAATTGAAGGTGAAGGAGAAAAAAATAATCACTTCCTTGTAGCTAAGTGAATATATATAAAACTTTAGTCCCCAAAACCATAATGAATTCATCATCAGCCTGAATGATCAGTGAGGTCATATAACTCCAGTGTTTTAATTTACTAATTATAGCTAATTTCCAGTTTTGAGCTCAATATTTCCATAAGTTTCTGTAAGTATTTTAGGATGCTGCCAAGACAGTCCAAGTTCTTCCCAACTTTAAAGAACTGCTAAGAAAAAGTTAATATGAAATATATGAAACATAAAAGCTCTGTGAAGTCAGAAATAGTGTGAGTTTGAGTTTCCTTTTTTTTCCCATAACATTACTTCAGTGTTTCTTTGGTATTTGATTGCAATTAGAAAGATAATATGACACTGCTAAATAAAGAAAAGCTTATTCCAATTAATTATTTTACCTGTAATCCAGGAAACATGTTTAGGTCTCCAGCTGAAGAAATAAAACTTGACTTATCTTTTGTGCCGTGGAAGAGAAGACTTACCCTTCTGAAAAATATTGGATTAATTCTATTACACAGACATATTTAATCATTTTCATAAAAGTTCTGAAGAGAAACAAAACTCACCAGCCAGAAAATGGTAGGAGTAACATGTAATAATGTTTTAAAGATTTGCATATTTATCACCATATTCAACTTTTTACTTGCAAAATCACAAAGTGTCCTTATAGGCAAGATATTTAATGTAAATATAGTTTGAACTCTGATTTGAAGTGTTATAACTATATAATATACTATAAACTAAAATATGTGGAGGAGGAAGGGAGAATTGTACAGAAAGAAAGAAGACAAATTAAATACAGTATCTGAGAAAATTATTTTGCACAGTAGAAATAAGTCTGATGTACTGTGAGAAATGCTGTTGAAATATTAGTACATATCTAGATATTTTGTAGGCAATAAACACCATAGCATGTAGGCACAAAAGTGAAAAATCTCAAAACAACATAAAGCCAAATCCTTACTGAGTCCTATTTGTATCTGCCTTGTCCCTAGTTTTGCAGATATAAACTACTCTTACTCTTGGTGACTGTGTCAGCCTCTTTTCTACTCCTCTTTGTTTCTGTCTACAGCAGCCCTTAAAATGTATTGTCTCCCTTCCTGGAGTCCAGGAGCTGATTTTCCTGTCATGCTTGATGTGCACAGGAATAAAAGCTGTTAAACAACACATCTGTTGGGAAAAGAAATGCCAGTTGCAAAAAGAAATAAAATAAAATTGAGAGCTGCATTTTTGTCCTTGGAAATGCTGTCTCCAATGATAGGTAGACTACTTACTCTGGAGGCATATCATAGCTGTAAAGCTGTAATAACAGCCAGAAAAAGCTAACTGAAAACAGTTTTAGTTTTATTTGCTAGTTCAAAGAGGGGTCAATGTAACATTGCAAAATATAAAGAAGTAGTAAAGACTCACTCCCTTAAATGAATATGACTTTCATAACAAGGTTAAAAATGAAGACATCATAGCTATCAAGCTGTCACCTGAACAATGTTCTTAACTTCACATAGCTGAAATTTAATAATATGGAAGAAGCAGAAAGAACAAATGTTAAAATGGGTTCTATTTCAGCTCTTCAAAGGGTTATGTAGCACATCTTAGGGCATTTTGTTTCTTTCATTACTCTTTGCTTGTTTGTTTGAGTAGATTTTATTGACACTCTCCTCAGACACTACATGAAATTCTGACTTGTTTTGATACTAATAAACTAAACAGTGCTAGGGTACGAGAGACTGGAAAAGTCAATGGATGTCTCAAAGACTGCAGTGGGGCAAGCTCTGCATAGCAACAGGAAACCATGGCAAGGATGGAGGATGGTGAGCACAGGGTGCAGGGGGGTCATGTTGGAGGACTTGCAGCCCTGCACTCTGATATGACTGACATCATATGCAGTTGACAAATCACACAGAGTTTATTTGAGGAAGGGACTTCTGGCTGTCCAGAGGACCCCTTGCAACCATCTCCCACAATGGCACCTGTGCAGATAATCAAGTGTTACATGAGACCCTGAAGGATGCGATTGGACCCCCAAGGGGCATGACTGGGCAGAGGTTAGATTCTATAAGATGTTGCTCCAAGGCACCAGCTGTGCACCTGCCACCTGCGGGCCATCCCAACTATTGTCTGTCATCATAGCATCCTAAGCTAGTGATATCTATCTTTTCTTTTCCTTTCTTTTCCCTTTTCTCTCCTTCCTTTTCTTGTTATAAGTATTTTAATAGAACACATGCTGTCTACCCTTATGCCTTCCAAGTTCAAATTGCTCTTTCTTCCAAGTTCAAGTTGTTTCTATCATAAATAAAATGCTTAATCACAGTTTGGTATTGATTCACCTTAATTTAGCCCAAGGGAATCTCAAAACCTCCATGACCCCCTGGTTTGCCTAGTCTGGGTCATAACAGTTTTGTCATAGTTAGCAGGATTACCTTATTGGTGCTAAAACAATCACTGGGACCAGGCCTTTACAGCAGCACCTCTCTGAGAGGAGTCATACACAAGGGGAGACAGCTCTCTGAGGGTTAATAGTGGATCTGATCCCCTTAATTGTAGGACTAGTAGGGGATATGATCCCCATAGTCATATATTTACAGCCTCCCCAGCAGGCCCAGTTGTAGACTGTACCCCTCTCCTGGAGAGGTTAGAGGACTATAAAGTCTGACCCTCTCCCCCTGATATGACTTGGGCCCATAACAATTGACATGAGCCACAAGTGGTAGTGGACAGAATCTCCATCTTGGCTAAGGAACGGAAGCTGAAACAAAGAAAAGGGAAGGTGTTAATTTGTGCAGTTTTAGAAGCTGCCCTGGTGTCAGCACAATGGGATAAATGTATAACTCAGCAGGTGGAGGAGGAGGTGATAAACTCCCTTTGAGATGTAATGAGTGCTTTGCAGGAAACATTAGAAAGTGAGACAAGAAGTGTCTCTGACCAACTTGCTGCTGAGCAAGCAACTATTCAGAGGTTACATATTGCTTTGACACAGTCTTTAGAGTGGGAGAGAATATTAAGGGAGCAATCAGATGAAACCCATTCCCAAAAATATGGATGTGCGTTCTAAAGGGAGAAAGGAATCAAAGTTGTCATAATCCCTTAAAGAACTAGAATATATGCAGGAAATATTTTCCCTTGGGAAGAGGGAAGCCACAATGTGATCTTTGGTTAAAACTGAGACTGTGGGTGACTCTCAGGGAGGAGCTTAGCAAGTTACCACCTGCACCATTACCTATTCCCACACTGATTTGGCTGAAATTCAAGAAAAACATTCCCAGGGATGCCACAAAATGGAAATCAAATACATGTGAAGAGTGGTCTTCGCTGGGTGTGACCATACCTTACTGAGCAAGGATGAGGCAAGAGGGTATTGGGAATGAGGGGTCTTGCTAGCCACGAATGACTATAAGGAGCCCTGGTCCCTGACCCAAAGAGCAGCAGCATATTGAGTGGGTGGACTAGACCCTATGGGTAGGGGAGACCCCTTCACAATTAAAGCGCCTATGGCTGGACATATTTTGGAGCGTGTAAAGAAAACTACATGTCTCCAGTTGATATACAACCGATTACTGGTAGACATATGGAGCGTGATTGTTAGGGGAGCAGAGAGTAAAGAAACAATGTTTATTTACACCGATTCATATGCTGTGTTTAAGAGATGTACCAAATGGCTTCCATTTTGGGAAGAGAACCAATGGGAAATTAATTGGGTACTGGTGTGGCAGCAAGAAAAATGGAAAGAAATCTTAAGCATTGCTAAATAGGGGACTTTCTTGATGAGATGGGTCATTGCACACCAGATGGGAGACAATTCAGTTCACCTTTTGAACAGTCAGGTAGACTCACTGACCTGCATGGCAAGGGTGGCCATAGACAGTGAGAGGGAAAAGTGGGAACATCTGTTAGAATGACTGCATGTTAAAGGAGGCTACTCTGAAAGTAAAGATCTGCTTAAAGAAGCAGTTTAGTAGGGGGTGGTCTGTGACAAGGGAATTGTGCAACACCATCATCTTACCGCATGGCTTATGCTGTACTTGATTGGGAGAGCACAACCCTCTGAAGGATCATCCCCTACATTTAAGGGACTATAATGAGCTGTGGGACACCTGGCAAATAGACTATATCAGTCTTTTCCAATTCTTAGAGGGAAAACAAAATGTGTTGGCAGGGAACAAGATGATTTTAGGACTTACCCAGTAAAGTGCTGGGGCCTGGGCTGTGGGCCCTGAGTAGGAGTTGATCTGTGGATGAGTCACAATCCATCAGAATGTTTTGTTCCCCAGTTGGCTCCAGGCCCCAGTGTGAGGCCCCGCCTTCCCCCAGGGGATCATAGTTGGGGTGGTGGGCAAGGTCAGAATATATCAATCAGGAACTGATTGTTTGGAGGTGAGATCTTGTTGAAGTGAATTCCTATTGGGGTTAGTCAGAGGAACTTCTTGTTGGGACTGGTTGTAGCTTGTTAAGTTCTCTGTTGGTGGTGTCCCCTTGGCTCTTGTGGTGGATGATTTGGAGATAGAGAAGAGCAAAAAGATAAAGAATATGTAAAAGATGAAGGTATGCTGGGGGGCTGTTGCTGAGTTCAGTGTTGACCTGTGGAAGAAGAGAGCTAGCAGCACAAAATTGGCATAGTCTGCAGGATTGTTTGAAGGAGAGAGCTAGCAAAACAACCAGGTAGAGCCTGTCTGGCAAGTCACAGGCCTAAAAGGCCTAAAGTTGTGGTTTAGTTACCTGCCTAAACCAAGTCCATTCAATTGGACAACAGTAGCCACTTTACTGCTGGGGTGGTTCAAGAGTGGACATGGAACAAAGGGATACAGTGGGTTTTCCACATTTGATATTACTCTTGAGCAAATGGTATTGCAGAACACACTAATAGAATCTTAAAGTGAGCCTTAAGGCCTCATGACCCTAGAGGGGTGAAGCAGATCTCTGACGCAGTTACTAAGTTTAACAGCCATTGGGGAATTAATGGTTGCCCCCACCTCACAATGTTTTGCATTGCGTTTGCCCAGTCTGGGTCATAACACAGGGACATTTTTCTGACTCAGATGCTGAATGGTAAGGCTTAGCATAACTATACAGTTAAATCTGTTATCCTTTGGGACAGAGTAGCTGCACTCATGCTACTTGCTTGTGGTCTGTGATAACTACACAATTGTACCTGGGAATTATTGAGGATAGTAAATTGGCTGGGACTTAAAATCATTCCAGGAACTGTGCTAACAATTTAACTGTGTAGACAGTTGTATTCTACTACCCCATAATACTTAACTTAGCAACATAGTTAAAGAACACATGATCAACATTGAAATACATTTCTCTTCATCAGGTTAATGTAGTCAAGGTAATGATCACTGAGCCTGTGGGATGCTTTGTTGTGATGGAAGACTGAAGCTTAGCAGTTGTGCTGACTGTACTTCCCTGGATGCCAGATTCTGAAATGTAATTNTTCTGCTGCTTCCTTTTTTTTTTTTTTTTTTTTTTGTCAGCTCTCAATCACTGTTCTTTTGTTTGTTTGCCTCTCACAGTGGTTGCAACCAACTCTACATCTGGCAGAGCCTTGAGACATATCTAGCTTGACATTTCTTCATTTACATATACATTTATTTCCCTGTCATATATCTTGTAGCTGAATACCAAATACAGTTTTGGACATTAACTTCTGATTCTCTTGTTACATAGTAGTGGAAATAAGACCAGCAGAAAAACCCCACAGTTAAAAAAAAACAAAGGAAACTGCTTGGATTATTTATCAGTCTTTTTCTCGTAAAACTGCTGTGAACAACCAGTTTTGTCTTTTAAGGGGGAATGTATGATACACAAAAATCTCAGAAAGGTTTTGTTCTTTTCAAAGAAGTATGATATTCCCAGTTTGTCTGGGAAATTGAAATCTCACATAAAGACAAGGAGTACTTACACCAGAGATTTCTCCTAATTGCCTATAGTATAGCCATCAACGCTTACATTCTGACTGGGTGATCAGTAGTAGACACCCACTGCAACATCTCCTTTGTTCTCCAACCCCCTAATCCCCACCCAGAGGTTCTCAACCACATCATCACTAACTATAAGGGTTGTACAATCAAACCTCTCTCTTATATATAGTGAGACATGTCCACCTTGCCTTCCCTGCTTGTCCCTCCTGAGCAGTCTGTAGCCCTCCACCAGAGCACTTCAGCTGTGGAACATATTCCATGTCTCACTAATACCAACAATATTGTAGCTCTGGGAGCTGAACAATGTTCATCCTGTTTGTTTCTCATATCGCATGCATTGCTGTACAAGAATTTCAGACATGCTTCTGAGCACTCTGTACTCCTAGGGGCAGTGTAAGTGTTCCCACTAACATTGCCACTCTCAGGCAATGCCACACCAACCCTTAGCATACCTACAGCAATCCTGTTGGTATCCCCTTCTCCCATTGATCATAGTTTGAAGCTGACTCAATTAGTCACATCAGCTTATGCCCAAAGACATGTTTTGCCCATTGTGATAAGGGGATCCCATCAGGCCTTAGGATAATTTATGCTTCAAAGGCTCTTCTATGGTTTAAAACCCAAGGGTTTGGTGGAGGTACCAGTCCTGGGGGCATGTATTGATATCTTGGACTCATATGTTTCTTCCAGTCTCCCTGCATTACTGGGAGGACTGGAGAAAACGCTACCTTTTAATCCACATTTTTTTAGCATTCTTCCTGGGGCTTTAAAATATCTTTTTGATCAGTCACAGACTCTTTGTTGTGGTATCATTAGCACCCACACGAAAGAGCAGGAATGGATAGTAGTCTGAAAGTTATACTAGACTCTTCAGTCTTGTGGTTCCCTAATTTAAGCCCCTGGAATGTAGCAAACTTCCCTGAAAAGAGGGTCTGTTCTGCAAACAGGTGCTTCCGTTCCACACAGGAGGGAATCACCAGTCACCATAACTCTCCATTGTTTCTTCTTGGCACTGATCTTAACGGAGGTTTTGTTGGAAGATTTAGTCTCTGACCTTGACAAAACTGGTTGTGCAAGTTCCTCCTCTATCTTATTATGTGCTTCATTTACCACACCAAGGGCTTGTACCTATTCTGTAAGGGTATTTAGAGGGTAAGGAGGGATTTCTCTTACTACAGCATTCTGTAACCTTCCACCCCTTGTCACCTGTGATGTTGCCTTCCTCCTGGCAGAAAACAGATCCTGGACCTGCCTCCATAGTAGTCACAGTGTGTTGGCTTGCATGTATGAGAGATGGCAGAGTATGGCTCCATTGATCAATCACCCTCTCAGTCTGTCAAATACTCCCCAGTTTCCCCATCTTCTGCAGCTTGGCTGACAAGCAGAGCAGTTCATCAATCTGGTCACATCTCCCACAGGCTTACTTGCAATAACTTTCCACCTCTAGGAATATTGTTTCACAAGTTCCACACATGGAAACCTGTGTGGTTGAATACTTGAACAGGAGCTCTGTCTGTGTAGCTGCATTGGTTCTACCAGGTGCTAGAAGCTCAGGAGAAGCAGAAGACACAACTTTTTGCTGCGTGGTCACCATGCTGCTATTTGCCTGCCCACTAGGAAATATATATGCTCTTCCAATGCAACTGACTGGGCTGATGGTTTTAGCCTTTTTAAGTCTCCTGCCCTACTGGGTGCAGACTCCACCCCTCACTATTCCATCCAATCTGGGCATAGTTGCTCAGAGAACATCTGTTCAACCAAGCCTCGATTTGTCCTCGTGTCCCTCCTCACCTGTCCCATCACTGCCTGATGTCACTACTGTTGGTGCTCCTCTCACTGCCTTGGGATCTGTTTCTTGATTGAAAAGCTTCTACCAAGAACAATATTATCCATGCTATTTTTATACTTTAGATAATAGATTATTATGAGATTTCAAACATATAATAAATACCTCTGTATACAGAAGCCTTTTTAAAAGTCTTTTATTTTTCTTTTATTTACTTATTTAAAGCAGGTTTCACTATGAAACTTCCACATAGTTCACTAAAAAAATGATCTTTTTTAGAGCAATAATTTAATCTAAATCTAGACACTATCTATTAAAAACCCAGTTTTGCCAAAATATGTACCAGTGCATCATTTTGTTAATGCTTATGGGTAAAAGTACTCCAGAGACTTTTTCCAGTACTTCTCTACCCAGTTTGCACCAGCTGTTCATTAGGGTTGAGATTTAAGCTTATACTTTGCATAGTCTTTGTATAGCATGAGAAACAATACATTGTTCAGGTTATTTTCTGCCTGAAGACATGTATTTCCTTCTAAGTTGTGTGTTACTATTTAATATCAGTCATATACAGTAAATAAAAAGACTTTGAATTGACCTGACTTAACTCTTATTCTTAAAGGATGAAAGAAAGCATTATTTACAATAGTAAACACAATTTAATTGCTGATTTTTAATTACTATTTTTGCTGCAGTCAAAGACAAAATATACTGGATGTTAGATCTGGTAAAAGGGGTTATTTAGTAAGAAGAAGCAGCTGTGAAGTGCAAAAAAAAAGTCATTATGCTAATTCAATTAATTAAAGCCCAAATGCAAGTACACATCATTAACCATGACCAAATTATGTTGGCAGTAGAATCATTCAGTTTTCTGAATCACATATATGCAACAAGCTTAACTACTACCAAAAAAATAATTTCTATGACATAGATTTACACAAGAATATGTGCAGTCACAGTAGTCACGTCAACATTTATGAAAAGAAATAGAGAAATACATGAAGATTTCAACAATGAAATAATTTGCCCATTATCTTTTTCTTTAATAATAATAAGTTATGATACAAACCACAGAAAATTAATTATGCTTAGAGGAGGGAAAGAAATGAGAGGAATGAGATACCAATAAAGTCTTTTGTTTAACATCTGAATTGAAAAAAATAATGAAGTTAAGAATATTAGAAAAGCCAAGAGGCACAAACCTGAATAATAAAAATAAAGAAAATATTTAAGGAAAAAATGCAAATACATCATCATGACAAATAATAGTAAATAAATCCATTGTGGATTGTATGGTGTGTAGTGAAAATTGAAAAAGAGTTTCAGAAAACTCTTTTGCAATAATGGTAATATTAGGAATTTAGAAATAGATACTTCTTAATCTTTTAGCATATGGGCAGCTATGATCACTATTCAGACTTAGTGAAATTGGATCTGTAAGTGGATTTCTTTGTGAATGTATCAGTAAAATAAATATGTAGATACAAAAAGCTATTTCAACTAACAAAAGCAAACAAAATAAACATAAATTTAGGCTGAAAACTAATAAAAAAAATTCAACTACCAGAAAACTGAGACTATGAAGCAGTTTTCTAAATGGTATAGTGAATGTAAACTACTTCATTCACTTATGATTTCATTTGTGGAGATTATGAATAGGTTAACACATAGCAGTTGATCTTGCTAGAAAGCGAATAATTTTATTATTACATTCCTTTCCAAATGG